>VDFB02008351.1:0-66611 GCA_007258455.2 Sequoia sempervirens
TGATGTAGAACCAATTCGGGATCCAATCCAGGCATATCGGCATATGACCATGTGAAATTAACGTGTCTTTCTAAGAAGAATGCTATGAACTCAGGCTTTTCCTCAATCGTCAAGGATGCTGCTAACTGTATTATTATGGAGTTATCTGTTGTTCCAATGTTGAATTCCTTTTTTTTCTATAATCAATGGTGATCTCTCTCGATATATTGGGAGATAGTCCTGTCCTCCATCCTCGGGTGCCTCTGAGAGGTTTTCACGTTCAGATATGTCCTTTATCTTGACTTTTTCATGGTCAATAGGTGCCTCTCAGTTTTCACCTAAAAACCTATTGTTTTTATTTTTACTTTTTTCATTTTCATTTTTGCAACTAGAGAACACGACATCCTCACCAAAGTATGTTGCATAGTTAAGTTCTATGGGAAAGTTGGCTTTGTGATCCCCACTAGGTATACCCTCACAAAGTCCCATTAACTCAACAATAGCTTCGTCATTCTAAAAAGTATCTAAACTTGGTGGCCCTTGTTGGTCCCAATCTATAAGTTAAGGGTAGACAAGGGGTAGGCCATCATTGGCATTGTTAACGGTCATCTTGTAGGTAGACAACGTAAAAACGAAACTAGAGTCATCAGGCTCCCAGGAGGATAGATCAATGGATTTCAAAAAATAGTGTTGGAGCCATTCTTCTTTAGTCAAAGACATTCTCAGACGGGTATTTGATGGGTTTCGTGAAGAATCAAGGGTAAGCATTTGGTTGAATTCCCCAAATAGTTTTTCTAGGTCCATGAAGGTGGTGGAGGATAAGGAGTCCCATTCATATTCGTTTGAATCAACATCATAATCCCAATGGTCTTCATGTGTCTCGCTCTCATCTAAAGCACTAGCAACTTCACTTCAGGGTGACCCGATACCTCGAATAGTCACTTTTATTAGAACAAACCCTAGCCCTTGTTGACTTATTAGCTTAGGAGGCTGTATAGGTTCCAACATTCCTTGTTTGTTCATACCAACGTTGCTATGTCCATCATATCCATGTCGTTCCATTATTTGGAACCCTTTTGGATACTGTTCAATTGGAAACTTCTTAGTTTCAATATCCTCCTCATCTTTGTACAACCATGTAATAATGTGGTCATCTAGAGATTCTTTAGCAAGTTCCCCCCATTTAGTAAACGTGGTAGGAGGATTATGAATGACAACTTTGGGCTGCATAGGATGTGGTTTTCCATATGACTTTGGTGACTTGGGTAACTTGTCAATGAAAAAGAGTCTCTTCATATCATACTCTTCGTAGCCTTTGTCTTGGATTTGGATTTTAGGCACAGAAGGTGTAATGAATGAATTGGATGATTTGATAAGAGTGGATGAATCTATGTAGTGGGATAGAGTGGTGGATGAGGTAGAAGATGAGGCCTCTCGATTAATAGGCACTTGACGCTCAACAGTTCCTTTGAGGTTGGAACAATATTGGAAAGGGTCAGGGTTGCCGGAATAGTGATTTTAGTGTCATTATGTGGGAAATTGAGGCATTGATGATAGGTGGATGGAATAGCCCTCATGGCATGAATCCATGGGCGGCCAAGGAGGAGATTGTAATGTAAGTCTAGATCCAAGATGTGAAATATTGTATCCTATATAGCTAGGCCAACTCTTACTGGGAGTGAAATTACACCTTCGGAAGATTTTTCGGCATCATCATAAGCTTTGATTATGATTTTCTTGGTTGGGTCAATGCAATTCTCAGAGTATCCCAATGCCTTCACTAATTTTAGTGAGCAAATATTTAGGCCTGCTCCACCGTCTACTAGGACTCATCTGATCTTGTGGGTATTAACGCATACTTCTAGGTGTAGGGGACTATTATGGTTAGATTTTGGTGTCAAAAAGTATTGTTCAAAGAAGGTGACGTGGTGTGGCATAGCGAGGTATCTGACTATGGCTTGAAATTCATTGAAATTTAGGTTTGCGGGAATGGAGGCTTCTTGCAGTGCTTTGTCAAGAATTGCTTTGTGTTGTGGTGAAGTGCGAAGGAGTTCCAAGATAGAGATTTGCACAGGAGTTTTCCCTAGCTGCTCTATGAGGTTATATTGACCTTTTGGTTGAAGATTTGTGGATGGACCTGGAATAGTTATCTTGGTTCTATGGGTAGCGATAAAACAATCGGATTTTGGCTTGTTGATGGTGATAGTGGCAATACGATCATCAAGAGGTGTCACATTAAGAATGCTGGTGTTGTAATCATGCTTGACAACTGCATAGTTGGCATTGTTGTTATTCCTTGAACTGGAGGCCCTTCCTTTATCATGGTCTTGCAAAGGGGTCTTGAATATTGTATGACCAGCATTCATTTTTCCTTGTGAATTATCGATTGAAATAGTTTGATTCAAGATAAGGTCTTGGATGATGTTCTTGAGTGTCCAACATCTAGATGTTTTGTGTCCTTTTGTGTGATGGTATTCATAGTATTCATCATCTTTCCACCAATCTGGTTTGATCAAAGAAGGTTCATAATTCTTGGTGTCTGGCAATGTGATGACAATAGACTACAAAAGTCGTTTGAGGACTAATTCGATAGGTTCACCCAAGGGGGTGTACATTCTCTTAGCACGGGGAGGACCTCTTCTTTGTTGGTTTTTTTGGATAGTATTTAGCATTTGACTTTGACTTGGTGTTTGGACATTTGGTGTATTGATATGTTTGATGAAGAGGGTCCTTTAAGTTGAATGATTGTTCCTTTGGTTATCAGTTTGGCATCAACGACTCTGTCATTTGTGACATTTTTTTTTAGGACCAATATCTGCCTTTGTCATTGTTAAGTTTTGGAGTGTCTTTGTTTATCTTCACCAGTCCTCTGGCGATAAGACCTTTCTCAATAAGGACACCTTTCTCAATAATCTCCTCAAAGGTTGTGCAACATTGGATTTGAATTTGACTCATTAGCTCTCCGTTAAGGTTTTCAACAAACATGGTGACAAGTTGTTTTTCAAGAATATGACAAGAGAATTTGCTAACCAAGCCTCACCATCTTTGGTAGAATGAGGTAAGTGACTCCCCATCTTCTTGTTTGGTTGTGCTCAATGTTGCAAGGGTAACATTGTTTTTGATGTTGAAGGAAAAATGCTTGATAAATTTGTCAGCTAGTTCACCCCATGTTTTTATTCCTTATGGAAGATGTGAGAACCAATCTAAGGCTATCCCTATGAGACTTTGTGGGAATAACCTCATCAAGTAGGTAGGGTCATATGAAACTCCCATGCATGTTGTGTTGAATTGACAGATGTGTTCTACTAGATCCCCTGTCCCCTTGTATTAAGGCAATGGTGGTGTTGTGAAATGTGGGGGAAAGGTTGGCATGTATACGTTTTGATCAAATGAAAAAGGGCACAACTCTTCGATGGAGTATGTCTTCTTATTGGTTCCCAATTGCATGTTGCTCATTTTTTGTTCAAGTGTCTACATATGTTAGATCAAATAGTCAGCAAGGGATGATGTCATATTGTTTTGATGAGATGTCATGATGTTGGCATTAGGGTCATGTGTTGGATTTTTATTTAGATTGATGTTTTGTGATATGAGACCTTGATTATCATATGGATGTGGGTTGTTTTGATTTGGAATGGAATTTTGGAGTTGAGGTATAGACCCTTGATTCATGTTTTGATTTTTAAAGTTGAATCCTTGGTTTGTAAATGGAGGTGTGGAACCTTGATTGATGTTTTGATATGAAGGTATAGACCCTTGATGTGAAGGGATGTTTCCTTGATTGACATTTTGAAGTAAGGGTGTAAGTCCTTGAATAAGGTTTTGAAATGATGGAATAGACCCTTGATTTGTATTTTGAAGTGATGGAATTGACCCTTAGTTGGTAGTAGACCCTTGGTTGTGGTTTTGACTTGAGGTCTTGCATGAGATAATGTGAACCTTCCTAGGGTTATTTGGTGGAGGTTGGTTTAATGAGGGTGCACTTTGGAATTGGAATGAGGACCCTTGGTTTGTGTTTTGGGATGTGGGTATAGAACCCTAGTTCACATTTTGGATCAAGGGTGTGTGAAATTGGCTTAGATTTTGAATAAAAGGTTTAGGACCTTGTGATGTGGACCCCTGATTTGTGTTTTGAAAGAGTGGATTCATGAAAGTTTTACCCATGGTGTTCGAGGAACTACCAAATGTGAAAGTTTGACCTTGTGTAATAGCATGACTTGGGATGCTTGTTGTAGTGGTAGTAGTCATGTGCATGGTTGTCCTAAGGGGTATGTTTATCATTTGTTGTGATGAAGGCATGCCAAATGGGTTTTCAATTTCTTGTTCTATGATGGTTGACATGTCATAACCTTGAGGTAATTTGGCACCCTTTTTGGCTAGTGAATAGAAAAATTTGTTTGGATTAGCACTAACAAGTTGGTCAACTATGCTCAAAATTCTTAGATCTTGATAAGCTCTTTCAATCTCTTGAGGGGTCAATTGTTTGTTGGATAATTCAAAGTTTAGGTCTTCCCAAAAGTCATTTTTGTCTTTTTGTGATGTGTTGTGGCGGGGTGTAGATTGATTTGAATCTATGACATTGTCAGGAAAAGGTTCACTTAGGAAATCCATGTCCCTTCGTTTGGCTTTGGACCTTGTTTCAACCATGTGAGACCTTTGCAAGTTGGGGGATAATGCAAGATGGTAATGAAACTATTCTATGTTTTTGGATTTTCTTTGTATTTTCGGAGATGAAAATGCAAGGATGTTGATAATGCAAGGATAATACTATCTAAGAGATGAGAGATAATAGATGCTAAAGTATACTAAGAGATTGATTGATGGTCAAAGTGAGTGATAAGGTGACTATATGATACTAATGCAAAGATAATGATGCTAAGGTAAAATTAAATATTTTTTTGTGTTTTTGGAGAATAAGGGTGTAATCTAGATGCAAAGGGATCTTAAACAAAGGATGACAATGAGGCTAATGTGAACTTAAGGAAACAATCCTAAGTATCATTGACCATTCAAGGAGATGATTTTGACAAGATTTGAGCTAAGACCATGACAAAGGTTTAAGACTAAAATGTGATAAAAGTGACAATGACAAAGGTTTGATGATGTAAAGGATAGTGGTCAATGGAAAAATAGGGTATGTGACCAAGAATTCTCAAAGACTCAAAGGTTTCCTATGCTCAAAAACTGAAAGCCTAGATGCAACCTAAGGATGAGGATTTAATTTTTGTAATGCAAAGGATTAAGGAATGCAACCTATAATGAAATGTTTGCCTAATGAGCATGCTAAAATGAGGTGGACAAACTTGCAGGTCTCTAGTTTATTAGACAGAGGTCACTGTAAATTGATTTTGATCAAATTTTAGGGATAAATTTTAGGAAATTTCGTTTAGCAAGCAATTGCGGCTCAATTTCTATCAAATGTGTTTCACAATCGTGGCTCAAGTTGATAAATGTAGGCCTATTTCTGGAAATTGTGGTTCAGGAAAGTAGTTGTGATCTATTGACTGACAATTGTGGTTCACAATGACAATTGCGGGTCTGTGTTCAATAGTTGTGGTTCCAGAATGACAATTTTGATAGTTTGGATGTTTTTCAATGGTTTTGATTCAAGTTTTTTGACTGTTTCTAATAAGATATGACTGGAAAACACAACAAACAGTATCAAGCAATTTGTTTTAGGTTGTTTTGATGTTTGAAAATGTTTCAAAAGACAAGCACAATCTTAAGGCTGACAAGGACTATATTCATTGGATTCCCACTTGGATTTCTCTAGCCACACTTATTCTTAGTGGGTGACTTAGAAGCTTGGCCACACTGGCTCCCCTCCACGACACTCACTTCTCAGGTCAACCAAGCTTTGAGTTCTCATGAATCTCCCATGACAAACTCTTCACCTCTACTAAGAACTGTGAGAACGTGGGATGGATTGGCAATGACCGTTGCTGCACCAACGAATAGAAGGGATTTTGGCTTCTAAAACAAGAGGGTTCTAGTAGATGCTCAGGGACATGGTACCTCATGAGCATATAGCAGGCCACTTAAGGCTTTAACCACTCTACTAGGGGCTCTTATACCTTTAAAATAAAAGGTAGGTACCCTGTTTTGAATGGCACTACACGACTAAGGCCTACATACCATGAGGACTTGATAGTTTAGTCTCATCCTTTTATATACTGGCTAGAGCGAAAAACTGGTCAGAGTCATTCCCTCTTGTGAGGCAGACCCCTCTAAGGTAAAAATAAAAAAATAGATGGGTCTTCGACTTTCTAATCACCGAGTTTCCACAAGGTGAGAGCATAATACCTACCATCTTTCAAACACTAAGACATGGTGTTCATTTACCCCCTAATTACATCTACATGAGAAAGACAATAGTTCTTTTTATAGCACTAAATGAAGTGTTTGCTATACTAAAAGACAATTGTTTCAAAATCAAGTCTTCAAGAAACATCCTACACCAAATGTCATTAGTAGTTTCTTTGATTTTCAGTCTCCAACAAACATATGTTTATGCTTTCACCTTTCCAACCTTTGACATGTGAGTCTGCACAAAAGCCCAATTAGCAAAATTAGCAACAAAACTAAAATTAAACTAAAAAAAAAATTAACATTTAATGTAAAATCTAAATTAAGGTTAATCTAAATTAAATCTAAATTAGAATAAATTCTAAACTAAATTAATCCTAAAGTAAATTAAATCTAAATTAAAATTAAACTAAAAATTAAGTCTACCTTCCAAATTAAATCTAAATTAAAAACTAAATCTAAATTAAAAATTAAAGCTAAATCTAAATTAAAAATTTAAATCTAACTTAGAAACTAAATCTGAATCAAAAATTAAAATTAAATCTACATTCTAAATTAAATCTAAATTAGAAACTAAATCTGAATTAAAAAGCTAAATCTAAATTAGAAATTAGATCTAAACTAAAAGTTAAAAGCTAAATTAAGATTAAAAGCTAAATCTAAATTAGAAGGTAAAAAGCTAAATCTAAATTAGAAATTAAAAGTCAAACCTAAATTAGAAATTAAAAGCTAAATCTAAATTAAAAGTTAAAAGCTAAATCTAAAATAAAAGTTAAAAGCTAAATCTAAGTTAAAAGTTAAAAACTAAATCTAATTAAAAGTTTAAAACTAAATCTAATTAGAAGTTTTAAAAGCTAAAATAAAAGTTAAATCTAAATGTTGTGACTGGAGGATTTGTTGAAAGTCGAAATGTTGTGACTATTGCTGGAAGGAAGAAATCTTTATCAAAAATTCTGCCAACACTGATTTACCTGCCAAGTTTCAGTATTTTTTGAGCCTCACAATCTAACAAATCAAAAAAATATAAGCCAAAAAAGTTATTTGTGAAATATGATTGATTTATGAAAATGCAGCTATGAAAATGATAAAATGAAGCTATGAAAATGATAATATAATCCAATCTATGAAAAATGCGGCTATAATATTTATCCTGCTTACTTTCTTTTTTCTTTAATTGATTTATGAAAATGCAGATATGAAAATGATAAAATGTAGTTATGATAATCAAATCTATGAAAATGCAGCTATGAAAGTGTAGGTATGAAAATGAAAATCCAGCTATGATGTTTATCCTATTTGCTTTTTATTTATTTATTTATGAAAGTGTAGCTATGAAAATGACAATATGATCAAATCTATGAAAATAAGACTATGAAGTATATTATCAAATCTATGAAGATGTAGCTATTATGTTGTTCATGTTGGGTTCACCAATGTAAGATGGGGTTAAAAATCAAATAGCATAGATAAAGTGATAGCCAACACTTCTAAGCTATAAAACCACATCAAACAAGAGAAAACAAACAATAAGGAATTAAAATCAAAGCATTCATGAATAAACACTCCCCATTGTGGTTTCTTCACTTCTCTTGTCTCTCCTTCTTATGCCAATATTGCCCTCAGATTTGTTGTTGAACCTGCAAATAGTAAGCAGGAAAGTTGGAGATAATGGTTGTTCAATTGAAAGCGAGAGAGGAAGGTTGTTTTTATAGACAACCATTCGAATGGACAAACTAGATTAATCCTCTAGAAGGATTCCAAGATCGACGGTGGAGGATGCATGAGAGGGAGGTCATGAAATGGATGGTTAAGATTAAGTCTCAAAAAAGATGCAAAGATCAACAGTTCAGAATTGATGCACCAAAAATATGTTATTCTTGGAGGAATCATGACAGGTATGATGCCTAACAGCTATGACAACAATGAAGGCTATGGAAAAACTTAATGATAGGGAATCTTTGACCAGAAGAGGTGGGTGCATAAATAATTTATTTTTAAATTATTTATTCAAAAAATGGAGGAAAGGGACAAGTGACAAATAAATTATTTATTTGGAGAAAATGAAAGATGGAGATTTAATTAAATTAATCAATTTAATTAAATGGAGAGATGGAAATTAGACATGGATAATTAATTTGAATTATTTATCCAAAAGAGAGGAATGACATATAATTAAATAATTTCGACAATTATTTAATTATAGAAGAATACAAGGGCCAAATAATAGTTATCATTATTTGACTATGGACAGATGATGAAAGATAAATAATTAAATAAATAATGATTTATTTAATTATTGAAGAAAGAGGGTATTAGTGACGTAATTAAATAATTTTAATTGAGCAGGATAGAATAAAGATTAGAAAGTTAATTAATTAAATAATTAAAAATTATTTAATCAATAGAGGAATATGATCAAGTATAATTAAATAATTAAAATTATTTAATTATTAGAGGATGATGACCAAGGAAAAATGTTGCTCGCAGACTTAGGACATTTTTCAATGTCTACAGGAAGTACAAAATAGCTACAAAGGATCTATTGAATTCATAACATGAAATGAAAAAGGCCATTATTGATTGTTGGTGCAATGCATTCTGAAGGAGACAATTTTTACACATGGAACAACATTATGGAAGTAAAATGGAGCATATAATTCAAATTTTGTTTCAGCATTATGATGTCGCAGTCATGAAAGAAAGCTTCATTGTATTGGTTCATCCTCACAGAGACAACTAATGCTATAATGGAGCTGTATTATTTTTCTAAAAACAAATGATGCAAAGAATCAGTTTTCTTCATTAAAAGTGTTTTGAAGAATAGTGATCTGGGTTGTCAAAACATACAGGTTATGAAGTGAAAGTTTACATTTTGAGAACAAACAAGGTGGAGCTACAATTGCATACATGGAGAAAATGAAACCATTTTATTTTTTTAAGAATAATGAGAAAATGCTATGACAGAGCTAGGGTTTCAAATAGAAAGTGAACAATATTTTTTTTCCATTCAGAAAATGTGAAACCCAGAAAATTCTAAAGCCTCAGCCTTGTTTGGAGAAGTCTTTCTTTGGCTTTCATTTAGAAAATATGGAAGAACTATGTTATCTTTTGCATATTATGAAGTGGAGGAGAAATCTAAGACGCATCAAGTGTTTTCAAAACCCAATTCTTGTCCTCATGGCCATGGCCTGGGAGGAGTTGTTTCCTTCACAAAACACAAAACCCATTTGGGGTTTATACCAAAAATCAAATGCAAAAGAAATGAAAGGGTTCGAGCCTGTGTATGCAAGTGTTAGAGCTCTCAAAAATGGAGGTGGTATAGTAAATGGTTAAAACCATTAGGGATTTCAAAACCCAGAAAGTAGTAAACAAATGCATGGAGTTTCATTGGCCTTCATTATTCTATCATGGGTTGAGCTTGAATAGAGCTATTTTTTACACAAATCAAATAGGAAGATACAAGTGGGTTCTCATGGCCATGGCCTAAGAACATATTTTTTCTCCACAAATGTCAAAACCCACTTAGGGTTTGCACAAGAAATCACAAATACATAATGAAAGAAGATAGTTTGAGCTATTTAGGCCACAAACTTCATGAAAAGAACACACAAAAATTCCTTTATTTCTTTCATAAGAAGCATGGAGAAGCAAAATATTCATTGTTTTTCATTTAAATGAGCTTGAATCGAGCTTCTTTTTGCAATAATTTAAGAGGGAAATATAAGGCTCAAGACTTACCCAATTTTTTGTTTAGAATTGTTCTCCAAAACCCGTTTGAAACTATATTTCAATACTCAAGATGGAGGTGTCCATGGCAGCCCAAAATGGAGAAGACATCAATAGAGAAACAAGGCACAAAAAGTGAGTTAAAAAGCTACAGAAGCTACGGCCTAGAGGCCCCAAAATCTTGCAAAATGGAGTTGAAATGTCCCAGAATGATAAAAGAACAACTTACCATACAATTCCTGAAGCGATTTGACACCAAGCAGAGAGGAATTGACATGAAGATGCAGAAAATGGGCTCAAACCCTAGTTTCTATGGTGGCTCAAGCAGAGCGTTTTCTTCCAAATTTGGCCGATGCAAATGATGAGAAGAATTAGGGATTAGTTTTGGTTTTGTGCTAGGGTTTCCCAATGCCCTAATTTGAATTTGGGCTTTTTATCACATTCATTTAAAAATCAAATACCAAACTAATATGTCGGCCATGACCTTGCATTTTATGCCAACCTTAGGAGCTTTTGCCTTTGATTTAATTTATGCCCTCATCAAAAAATCAAGTTGATGCCTTTTGATGCATGATTTTTCCTAAGTCTTAAATGCTTTAGTCTCCCCTTGAACCTTTGAGTAGGCATATATGATAGGTTCCTTAGATTTTATGATTTTTTATAGAAAAATCAAATATAATAGGATCCTTTGCATATTATTTTGGTTTTTGCAAAGTACCAATTTTTACAAAAAATACAAAAAATTAGAATAATTAGAGTCAAGATTGCATCAAATCAAATGTAATAGGAAGCTTTCTATATTGAATTTTTGAAACTACAAATGATGTAAGAAATCATTAAGGTAATGTTTCTATAAATTACCTTAATTTTTGTTATTGTTTTAGAATGCAGTTAGTAAACTTGAGTCCTCATTAAAAACTTATATTTCTGAGTTGAGTTCTTGGGTGAATTTGGAAAGGGGCAAGCAAACTAGACTTTCTAGTTTCAGTTTTGAGCAGTTTGGGCCTGATTTTGTGGATTTTTTGGATCAACCTCTTGGAGATAGAAAGTTTCCAATTTTCCCATGCAATTTGGAGCAGTTTTGGACACTATTTTTTAGGCTTTTCTGGGGAGCTCGAAAATGGATCAAAATTGCTAATTCAGAGAGGCAGTTGAGTTGATTTTTGCTATTTTCACTATCAAAGACACTTGGAGAGATACAAGTTTGGAGAATTTTTTTGATTTTATCAATTCATATTATCGTTTCTTTCTCTCCTACTCATTCAGGGAGTCTTGTAAACATTTCTTGTACTCAAATTTTGAGCTTGAAACTCCTTCATTTCAATAAAACAATAGGATTTTCCTTCCCATTTTCTTGTCTCAGACTTACAATACCAATTTGATGTTAACTGTGATTCAAAATACAAAATCCTCTTCATGTCTTGTTATTATGATTTTTTAAAAAAAGTTTCATATAATTCAGGTTGCACTTTGTGTTTCATTTAGTCAACCTTCATGCAAATCACTATTGGATTATATATTTTCATGGTGGGATTGTGAGAGTTAAAGTTTTTTGAGAGATTGTTGAGAGTAAAAGTTATCAAAATCTTTGAATTTATGGTGAGTCATCCTTACGTTTTAGGATCTCAATTTTAGTTTCCCTCTTAACATTTTCCTCTAAAAGCCTTCTAGATTAGGTGATTTACTAGGGGAACAATCCGACTCTAGAGATTTTTTCGCATTCATAGATTACCCACAATCTGAGAGCGTTTCCATGTTTCAGTAGGATAGGAAAGTCTAACTTGGCTAAGGGTGCAATCCTGACTGACAACAAGTCCATTTTAATCCATCACATTAAATGATTCTTTAATTTACATTTCCATAACATGCCATTCATTAAACAACATTAAAGATCATTTATAAACAACTAGCAATAAACATACAAATTACTTTACATAAGAGTACATCATAATTCGTTACATCATTGCATTGTTTACTTTAATGCTTCCTTGAATACAATTGGGAAGATTACATCAATATTATAATACATGGTACAGCTGATATACAAGTCCAATACATGTACTTAAAAGACTGCCTCCACAAACTGGTTCAAGAACTGGAATCTGGTTCACAAGGGACAACCTCCATGCACACGATCAAGTAGCAAGGAAAACCCAATGGAGGAAAAAGGACCAAGAAATTTATCTGAAGTCTACATCACATTGTGTTTATCAAATTTCACTTGAAACACAAACATCTCATTAAATATGTATGATAGGAAACTCTAGCTTCCATAAGGAGGGCCTATTTTTAAAAGAATGAAGCAAACCTATACTACACTCAATGAAATGAAAAAGGTAACTCTTAAGGCAACAAAACTAGTATTGATCTTATACTTGTGACTATTCAGATCATACAAGCTGTTTAAAATGAGGGAGATAATTATGAGAGACAAGATCTCTATAAGAATGTTGGTCATCAAACACCACTTGGGTTTCATGAATTGATATATAAGCTTACAATAAAATAATATAATTTCCAAGTCTCCAAGGTACAGGGCTGCGGAGATGCTAGAACACAAAAGATGATACATTATCAATCGATATTGATCCAAGGAGAAGAGGAATGTAATCCATGGGAATCTATACGGACCCAGCTTAACAAAATTCCTTGAGTTAAAGAATGAGGTCTCACAGATAAAATACCCAAAGATGCTTTTAGGAAAGTTCATGGTTTTACACTCCTATGGTAAGGCAACAATCCAAAGCAAAATTTCATGCCTAAGTCAAGTTCAAACACATATTCCTTAAAGAGTTCCACAATGCAACTGAAACACGACTGAGGAAAATGAACCGACCCATGACATTCTAGAAAAATAAAAGTTGTCAAGACAGTTAAGCATTAATCAATGCACAATTGATATACCACAAAGTAACATATAAGGTAGACCAAGAATACGAAATGAATTCAAGATTAAAAGTGACTAAAATATCATTAGCACCTAACATGGAAATACCAAAATATTACACGGTCAACAAGATTTTAAACACAGAATCTTATCAGAACAAGAATGAAATTAATTCAAGAGAATAGGGCATGGTCGTAGCATGTCAAATACTGACTGTTTTAGCAACATTAATACACTACGCTTGAACAAAAATTGTATTTCTATGCATGACTAAATCAATTATCAATTGAATTGTTGTGGAACATTAATATGCATTTTCTATACCTATTACTAGAGCATTGAGATGCTACGAGAGATAAATGAGCAATTGAAAACTATTAGCAATTACAACGCTACATATAGGAAAATGCATTACCAAGTATATTACATAACTACAACTAGATAACAAATCATACCAGCATAAAGTACACCATAGTGTTATGTCAATGATCTGTGGATGACATGCGAGGGTTGAACTCACAAGCAAATGCAACAAAGGCTAGTGGCGAGAGGGCGCAATAAACAATTTGATGAAAAGGCTTCGAAACTTTCAAGAAAATGAAAACGTAGGTAAAAATAGATGTCATATATCATGAAGTGCGATGATTGTAGAATATGCACAAAATGGATTCCGCCAAGAAGCTCTCCAAATCTTAGCATTAATGAAGCACTCTGAAACGCATCCTAACATTGTAAGCTTTGTTTGTTTTCTAGGCGCACCCAGCCATGTAGGTTTGGTGCATGAGGTTGTGCATAATTCACACATCAGTAATCCCTATTGCATTACAGATATAGTTGATCACTCAGGGTGCGTGGTTGGCCTTCATGCCTATGCTAGCTATCTTGGAAACACCCTAACCTTATTACTATGAAGTAAATAAACCTGAGGTGCCTATGGATCCTAAATGCTAATACCTATGTTCTTATGATGCACAATTCAAAGTAATAATAAATATAGGTGTTTAGTAATGCGAAATAAACTTTAAGTGACTGTAGAATTATACAAATACTTTTTGAGTTTTATCTGATCGACTCTCAAAACTATAGATCTTAAATGTGTTTGAGTATTATTTACATCCAAACACCACTACAAACTTACCCCTTGAAGTTTACATTACAGACAAACCATGTTACAATCATATTTAAGCAAGAGGATTGATCTACATACCTTCAAGTTTTGACTCACTTGTTTGGTGTGACAAAAGTCTTCACTTGTAAGATGCCTTAGTCCTACTTCATCAATGATTCAACCCAAAATGATCAATGCTTATATCCCCCTGGTGCAGATAAAGAATGACATCTGATACTAGTCATAAACTCCAATTTTGTAGCCTAGAATGAATGGTCAGTGACCAAGCCCCTCAACAATGGCGATTATTATTGCAAGTGCAACAACTCAAACAATTTCTAACAAATTTGAAATCCTCCATCATCTTGTACACAAATCAACCTAGATTGGAAATTCCAAAGAGTCGCCTATATTCTTCATGCTTAATCCCCTTTTGATAGATTTAGTCTTCCTTTAAAAAAAAGTTTGTTGATCTCCGTCTTCTGGCAGTAGATAATGAATAAAATGGATGAGGGGATATTCTAATGAAAAATTATAACTGATTTGCAGTTTCACAAGAAAAAGTGTTGAGGATAAACATCAATGTCATGTATACTACAAGGGTTATGATCTCATTACGTTGGCTAGGATCACAATATAAAAGCAAAGGAACAGTGAATAGGACACAAAAATCCAAGTAAACAATGTAAAAGTTACATGGTTACTTTCATTAGAAACAATGACGATAAATCGTTCCTCTAATAAGTCGATAGACTGACTTGATATTAATACAAGGCGATAAATACCACATCCAACCATGATTACAATGAACAGGGACATTTAGGAGGAACCAATGCCATTTTATTTCAATCCATTTAAAACAATAGTTAAAAGCATCTCCTTTTAAAATTATAATTTTGGATAAATATACTTGATATCCAATTTCACTCAAATGGTAAAACCAGTTACCAGTATTTATTACATATTATAATTAATTATCTGTTCCAACCCAATTACATTCTTATTTATTATATTGCTATTATTTGTTTATATTATTTTATTTTATTTTAACATTACTTACAACTATAATTATTTATTTACGTAAATATATATATATATATATATATATATATATATATATATATTTATTTATTTAACAATGGCATTTAATGATTTATTTTAATGCATAAGCTAATCAAACACATTTAATCCAAAAATTCAAATCCAATAAACCAAATACCAAAACAGATAACTAACCACTAACCAAGGTCAAAAGAAGAACTTTAAACGACAGGGACTGACTACAGAACTGACAGGGCATTGACCCAGATACTCATCCTCTTCGAGGATGATGGCTAGGGTAGGGAACCAGGTGTTGTCTCCAATCAAATATTCCATTGGGTTTAAGGCACACTCAGACCTTCCAATTAAGGTGGAGTTGATGCATAGTACCTACAACCTACAGCACACAACATGGTCGACATATATGTATACATATCATCAGGCACATCGTGAAAGGGAGTCACAGTGTAACAGGGTACTCACAAGTGAGTGATGTTACACTATCCTTTTCACTCAAACACATCAAAAGACAACACCCAGTAATCAAATCAACTCATAAACAATTAGCTACATAGAAATCAAAATGGTAATCACATAATGATCATGATAAAATAATCACATACTGATCAGAATAATGCATCTAACATCATATATTGTATGATAAAATAGATCAACTGCTTAACATCTTTAGTACATACCTTAACTATCCCTATCATTTTACCTTCATCTCCAAGTTCCAAAGCCAACTACCTGCACATCCACGATGAGAATTGAGGAGCAGTACATCCTCCCCCCCTAAAACTTGACTTACTCCTGGAAGTCACAAAATAGGGTGGAAACATAACATATTAGTAACAACATTAAAGAAAATTCATTACATTAGAATGCTACACTTCCATAAAGAATTGCATAATTATGCACACAAAGCACACATTTTTCATTAAATATCCATCATTTATAGACAAGACATTCTACTTTATTCAGTATACAACACTAGATCTCGTAACATATTCAACACAACATCATGATTTACACCCTTTTCAGAAGCATGAAAACACAATTTATCATTTCATAAGCACTATATTCATGATTTAACATACATTCTTCACATACACACACAAATTCACATCACCGGGAGTCACCTCACGAGGCCACACAAGGGTCCATAATGCATCCTTGATAGAAAGTACATCGGTGCATTGTGTAGTACACTATGGGTCCTATCCTTTCCACCGGTCTTTGCACCATGGGAGAAACACCACCAAACGACAAGTCTCACATTATTGGGTGAGGATGACAGAAGGGGAAAAATATAAGCTCAAGAGTCTAAGCACTAGGACAACATAATGCACTCATATGAAATCAGAGTACCCAGTGTTTGTAAACCTAGCTCTGATACCAGGTGTAACACCCCGCCAAGGAACCCCAAAGGACAACTCACAACATGACTAAATAACAAAACAATTTTTTTTTATAAGAGATAACAATGAACTGCATAACTTAACATAACATATAAACTAAACTAAGTCCTCTCAGGTTCCATGACTAGGTTCTAACATATCTATAAATCCAAAACTAGGATCATTTCATTAATCATGATTTATCTAACAATCAAGAGTCTATTTTAATCCATCACATTAATTCATTTGTCAATATACATTTACATAACATGTCATTTGTTAAACATTAAAGATCATTTATAAAAAAACTAGCAATAAACATACAAATTACATTACATGAGAGTACATCATAATTCGTTATATCATTACATTGTTTACTTTAATGCTTCCCTGAATACAATTGGGAAGATTACATCAATATTACAATACATGGTACAACTGTAATACAAGTCCAATACATGCACTTAAAATACTACCTCCATGAACTGGTTCAAGAACTGGAATTTGCTTCATGAAGGACAACCTCCATGCACACGATCAAGCAACAAGGAAAACCCAATAGAGGAAAAATCACCACACAATTTATCTGAAGTCTACATCACATTGTGTTTATCAAATTTCACTTGAAACACAAACATCTCATTAAATATGTATTGTAGGAAACTCTAGCTTCCATAAGGAGGGCCTATTTTTAAAAGAATAAAGCAAACCTATACTACACTCAACAAAATGTGACAGTCAACTCTTAAGGCAACAAAACTAGTATTGATCTTATACTTGTGACTATTCAAATGATACAAGTTGTTTAAAATGAGGGAGATAACTATGAGAGAAAATATCCCTATAAAAATGTTGGTCATCAATCACCACTTGGGTTTCATGAATTGATATATAAGCTTACAATAAAAAAATATAATTTCCAAATCTCCAAGGTACATGGTCGCGAAGATGCTAGAAGACAGAAGACAAGACATTATCAATCGATATTGATCCAAGGAGAAGAGGAATGTAATCCATGGGAATCTATATGGACCTAGCTTAACAAAATGCCTCTAGTTAAACAATGAGCTCTCACAGAGAAAATAGCCAGAGATGCTTTTAGGAAAGTTCACAGTTTCACACTCCTATGGTAAGGAAACAAGCCAAAGTAGTGTTTCATGCCTAAGTCGAGTTAAAACACATATTCCTTAAAGAGTTCCACAATGCAACTAAAACACGACTAAGGCAAATGAACCAACCCATGACATTCTAGCAAAAGAAAAGTTGTGAGGACAGTTAAGCATTAATCGATGTGCAAATGATATACCACAAAGCAACATATAAGGTAGACCAGGAATATGAAATGAATTCAAGATTAAAAGTGACTAAAATATCATTAGCGCCTAACACAGAAATACCAAAATATTACGCGGTTAACAAGAATTTAAAACACAAAAGCTTATTGGAACAAGAATGAAATGAATTCAAGAGAATAGGGCATGGCCGCAACATGTCAAATGTAGACTATTTTAGCAACATTAATACACTACGCTTGAAAAAAAATTACATTTCTATGCATGACTAAATCAATTATCAATTAAATTATTGTGGAACATTAATATGCATTTTCTATACCTATTACTAGAGCACTGAGACGCTACGAGAGATAAATGAGCAACCAAAAACAATTAGCAATTACAACGCTAAATATAGGAAAATGCATTACCAAGTATATTACATAACTACAACCAGATAGAAAATAGTACCATCATAAAGTACACCATAGTTTTATGTCGATGATTTTTGGACGACATGCGAGGGTTGAACTCACAAGGAGATGCAATGAAGGCTGGTGGCAGGAGGGCGCAATAAACAATTTGATGAAAAAGCTTCGAAACTTTCAAGTAAATGAAAACGTAGGTAAAAGTAGATGTCATATCATGAAGTGCGATGATTGTAGAATATGCAAAAAATGGTTTCCACTCGGAAGCTCTCCAAATATTAGCATTAATGAAGCACTTCGTAACACATATAAACTCCAATTTTGCAGTCTAGAACGAATGGTCAGCGACTAGGCCCGTTAACAATGACGAATATCATTGCAGGTGCAGCAACTCATACAATTGCTAACAAATTCAAAATCCTCCATCATCTTGCACGCAAATCAACGTAGACTGGAAATGCTAAAGATTCACCTATATTCTTCATGCTTAATCCCCTTTTTATAGATTTAGTTTTCCTTTAAAAAAAGGTTTGATGATCTTCATCTTCTGGCAACGGATAATGAATAAGATGGATGAGCAGATATTCTGCCAAAAAATCATAACTAATTTGTAGTTTCACAAGGAAAAGCACCGATGATAAACATGAATTCCATTTATATACTACAAGGGTTATGTTCTCATTACGTTGGCTAGGATCACAATATAAAAGTAGAGGAAAGCCGAATAAGACACAAAAAGCCAAGAAAACAATGTAAAAGTTATGGTTACTTTCATTAGAAACAACAACAATAAATCGTTCCTCCAATAAGTCGACAGACTAACTTGCTACTAGTACAAGACGATAAATACCACATCCAGCCATGATTACAATGAACAGGGAGATTTAGGAGGAACCAACACCTTTTTAGTTCAATCCATTTAAAACAATAGTTAAAAGCATCTCCTTTTAAAATTATAATTTTGGGTAAATATAGGTGATATCCAGTTTCACTCAAATGGTAAAACCAGTTACCGATATTTATTACATATTATAATTAATTATATGTTCCAACCCAATTACATTCTTAGTTATTTATTATATTGCTATTATTTGTTAATTTTATTTTATTTTAACATTATATTACGACTATAATTATTTATTTAAGTAAACATATATATTTATATTTATTTAACAAAGGCATTTAACAATTTTTTTAATGCATAATATAATCAAATGCATTTAATCCAACAATTCAAATCCAATAAACCAAATGCCAAAACAAATACCTGACCACCAACCAGAGTCAAAAGCAGAACTTCAAACGACATGAACTGACTACAAAACTGACCCGGATACTCATCCTCTTGGAGGATGATGGCTAGGGTAGGGGACCAGGTGCTATCTCCAATCAACTATTCCATTGGGTTTAAGGCACGCTAAGACATACTAATTAATGATAAAATAATCACATATTGATCAAAATAATGTATCTAACATCATATATTGTATCATAAAATAGATCAACTGTCAAACATCATTAGTACATACTTTAACTATCCCCATCATTTTACCTTCATCTCCAAGTTCCAAAGCCAACTACCTACACATCCACGGTGAGAATGGAGGGGCACTACATCCTCCCCCCCTAAAATTTGACTTACTCCTGGAAGTCACGAACTAGGGTGAAAACATAACATATTAGTACCAACATTAAAGCAAATTCATTACATCAGAATGCTACACTTCCATAAAATATTGCATAATTATGCAGACAGAGCACACATTTTTCATTAAATATCCATCATTTACAAACAAGAAATTCCACTTTATTCATTATACAAGACTAGATCTCGCAACATATTCAACACAAGATCATGATTTACACCCTTTTCAGAAGCATGAAAACACAATTTATCATTTCATAAACACTATATTCATGATTTAACATGCATTCTTCACATACACACACAAATTCACATCACCGGGAGTCACCTCACGAGGCTACACAAGGGTCAAAAATGCATCCCCGATAGAAAGTACATCGATGCATTGTGCACTACACTGTGGGTCCTATCTTTTCCATTAGTCTTTGCAACATGGGACAAACACCACCAAAGGACAAGTCTCACATTATTAGGCGAGGATGATAGAAGGGGAAAAATATAAGCTCAAGATTCTAAGCACTAGGACAACATAATGCACTCATATGAAACCAGAGTACCCAGTGTTTGTAAACCTGGCTCTGATACTAGGTGTAATGCCTCACCAAGGAACCCCAGAGGACAACATGCAAGATGACTAAATAACAGAAGAAGAAAAAATTATAAGAGATAACAGTGAACTGCATAACTTAACATAAAATATAAACTAAACTAAGTCCTCTAAGGTTCCATGACTACGTTCGAACATATCTATAAATCCAAAACTAGGATCATTTCATTAATCATGATTTATCTAAAAATCATGAGTCCATTTTAATCCATCACGTTAAATGATTCTTCAATATGCATTTCCATAACATGTCAAGTCCATTAAAAAACATTAAAGATCATTTATAAACAACTAGCAATAAACATACAAATTACATTACATGAGATTACATCATTACATTGTTTACTTTAATGCTTCCCTGAATACAATTGGAAAGATTACATCAATATTACAATACATGGTACAATTGATATACAAGTCCAATACATGTACTTAAAAGACTGCCTCCACAAACTGGTTCAAGAACTGGAATTTGCTTCACAAGGGACAACCTCCTCACACATGATCAAGCAGCAAGGAAAACCCAATGGAGGAAAAAGCACCAAGCAATTTGTCTAAAGTCTACATCACATTGTGTTTATCAACTTTCACTTGAAACAAAAACATCTCATTAAATGTGTATGATAGAAAAGTCTAGCTTGCATAAGGAGGGGCTATTTTTAAAAGAATAAAGCAAACCTATACTACACTCAATGAGATGTGGTAGGTAACTTTTAAGGCAACAAAACTAGTATTGATCTTATACTTGTGACTATTCAGATGATACAGGCTGTTTAAAATGAGGGAGATTATTATGAGAAACAAGATCTCTATAAGAATGTTGGTCATCAAACACCACTTGGGTTTCATGAATTGATATATAAGCTTACAATAAAATAATATACTTTCCAAGTCTCCAAGGTACAGGGCCACGGAGATGCTAGAACACAGAAGATGAGACATTATCAATCGATATTGATCCAAGGAGAAGAGGAATGTAATCCATCAGAATCTATACAAACCAAACTTAACAAAATGCCTCGAGTTAAAGAATGAGTTCTCACAGATAAAATACCCAGAGATGCTTATAAGAAATTTCATGGTTTCACACTCCTATGGTAAGGCAACAATCCAAAGCAACGTTTTATGCCTAAGTCAAGTTAAAACACATATTCCTTAAAGAGTTCCACAATGCAACTAAAACATTGTTGAGGCAAATGAACCCACCCATGACTTTCTAGCAAAAGAAAAGTTGTGAGGACAGTTAAGCATTAATCTATGCGCAATTGATATTCCACAAAGCAACCTATAAGGTAGACCAAGAATACAAAATGAATTCAAGATTAAAAGTGACTAAAATATCATTAGTGCCTAACACGGAAATACTAAAATATTATGCGGTGAGCAAGATTTTAAAACACAGAAGCTTATCGGAATAGGAATTAAATGAATTCAAGAGAATAGGGCATGGTCGCAACATGTCAAATATAGACTATTTTAGCAACATTAATACACTACGCTTGAACAAAAATTGTATTTCTATGCATGACTAAATCAATTATCAATTGAATTGTTGTGGAACATTAATATGCATTTTCTATACCTATTACTAGAGCATTGAGACACTACGAGAGATAAATGAGCAACCGAAAATGATTAGCAATTACAACGCTACATACAAGAAAATGCATTCCCAAGTATATTACATAACTACAACCAAATAGAAAATCCTACCAGCATAAAGTACACTATAGCGTTATGTCAATGATCTATGGACGACATGCGAGGGTTGAACTCACAAGGAGATGCAACGAAGGCTGGTGGTAGGAGGGCACAATAAACAATTTGATGAAAAAGCTTTGAAACTTTCAAGCAAATGAAAACATAGGTAAAAATAGATGTTATATCATGAAGTGCAAAGATTGCAGAATATGCACAAAATGGATTCTTCCTGGAAGCTCTCCAAATCTTAGCATTAATGAAGCACTCTGAAACGCATCCTAACATTGTAAGATTCGTTTGTTTTCTATGTGCACCTAGCCATGTAGGTTTGTCGGATGAGGTTGTGCATACTTCACACATCAGTAATCCCTATTGTATTACAAATATAGTTGATCAATCGGGGTGTGTGGTTTCCCTTCATGCCCGTGTTGGCTATCTTGGAAACACCCTAACCTTATTACTATGATGCAAATAAACCTGAGATGCCTATGGATCCTAAATTTTGTGACCTATGTTCTTCTAATGCACAATTCAAAGTAATAATAAATATAGGTGTTTAGCAATGCGGAATAAGCTTTAAGTGACTGTAGAATTATACATATACTATTTGGGTTTTTATCTTATCGACTCTCAAAACTACAGATCTTAAATGTGTTTGAGTATTATTTACACCCAAACACCACTACGACTTACCCCCTGAAGATTATATTACAGAAAAACCATGTTACAATCATATTTAAGCAAAAGGATTAATCTACATACCTTCAAGTTTCGACTGACTTGAGTGGTGTGACAGAAGTCTTCACTTGTAAGATGCCTTACTCTTCATTCATCAATGATTCACCCCAAAATGATCAATGCTTCTATCTCCCCTAGTGCAAATAAAGAATGGCATCTGATGCTAGTCATAAACTCCAATTTTGCAACCTAGAACAAATGGTTAGCAATCAGACTCCTCAACAATGGTGAATATTATTGTAGGTGCAACAACTCATACAATTGCTAACAAATTCAAAATCCTTCATCATCTTGCATTCAAATCAACCCAGACTGGAAATTCCAAAGAGTCGCCTATATTCTTCATGCTTAATCCTCTTTTGATAGATTTAGTCTTCCTTTAAAAAATGTTCTGATGATCTCCGTCTTCTGGTAGCGGATAATGAATAAGATGGATGAGCGGATACTCTGTCAAAAAATCATAACTGATTTGTAGTTTCACAAGAAAAAGCTCTGAGAATAAACATGAATGTCGTGTATATACTACAAGGGTTATGATCTCATTACATTGGCTAGGATCACAATATAAAAGCAGAGGAACAACGAAAAGGACACAAAAAACCAACTAAACAATGTAAAAGTTGTGGTTACTTTCATTAGAAACAACAACGATAAAGCATTCCTCCAATAAGTCAACAGACTAACTTGCTATTAATACAAGGCGATAAATACCACATCAAGCCATGATTTCAATGAACAAGGAGATTTAGGAGGAACCAACGCTATTTTATTTCAATCCATTTAAAACAATAATTAAAAGCATCTCCTTTTAAAATTATAATTTTGGGTAAATATAGTTGATATCCAATTTCACTCAAACGGTAAAACCAGTTACCGGTATTTATTACATATTATAATAAATTATATGTTCCAACCTAATTACATTCTTATTTTATTTTATTTTAACATTACATTACAACTATAATTATTTATTTATGTAAACATATATATTTATATTTATTTAACAAAGGAATTTAACGATTTATTTTAATGCATAAGCTAATCAAACACATTTAATCCAACAGTTCAAATCCAATAAACCAAATGCCAAAACAGATACCTGACCACCAACCAGGGTCAAAAGAAGAACTTCAAACGACATGGACTAACTACAGAACCAACAAGCTATCGACCCAGATACTCATCCTCTTCGAGGATGATGGCTAGGGTAGGGGACCAGGTGCTATCTCTAATCAATTATTTCATTGGGTTTAAGGCACGCTCATACCTGCCAATTTAGGTGGAGTCGATGCCTAATACCTACAACCTGCAACACACAACACGGTCAACATATACGTGTACATATAATTAGGCACACCGTGAAAGGGAATTGCAACATCGCAAGGTACTCACAAGTGAGTGATGTGACACTATCCTTTTCACTTAATCACATCAGAAGACAACACCTAGTAATCAAATCAACTCATAAACAATTAGCTACATAGAAATCAGAATGGTAATCACATAATGATCATGATAAAATAATCACATACTGATCAAAATAATGCATCTAACATCATATACTATATCATAAAACAAATCATCTACTTAACATCATTAGTACATACCTTAACTATCCCCATCATTTTTCCTTCATCTCCAAGTTCCAAAGCCAACTACCTGCACATCCACGGCGAGAATGGAGGAGCACTACATCCTCCACCCTAAAACTTGACTTACTCCTGAAAGTCACAAACTAGGGTGGAAACATAACATATTAGTACCAACATTAAATCAAATTCATTACATCAGAATGCTAGACTTCCATAAAACATTGCATAATTATGCACACATAGCACACATTTTTCATTAAATATCTATCATTTATAGACAAGACATTCCACTTTATTCATTATACAACATTAGATCTCGTAACATATTCAACACAAGATCATGATTTACACCCTTTTCAGAAGCATGAAAACACAATTTATTATTTCATAAACACTATATTCATGATTTAACATACATTCTTCACATACACACACAAATTCAGATCACCGGGAGTCACCTCACAAGGCTACACAACGGTAAAAAATGCATCCCCAATAGAAAGTACATCAGTGCATTGCACACTACATCGTGGGTCGTATCCTTTCCATTAGTCTTTGCACCATGGAACAAACACCACCAAAGGACAAGTCTCACATTATTAGGCGAGGATGACAGAAGCGGAAAAACATAAGCTCAAGAGTCTAACCACTAGGACAACATAATGGGCTCATATGAAACCAGAGTACCCAGTGTTTGTAAACCTAGCTCTGATACCAGGTGTAAGGCCCTGCCAAGGTACCCTTGAGGACAACACACAACATGACTAAATAACAGAATTGTTTTTTATAAGAGATAACAATGAACTGCATAACTTAACATAACATATAAACTAAACTAAGTCCTCTAAGGTTCCATGACTACGCTCTATCATATCTATATATCCATAACTAGGATCATTTCATTAATCATGATTTATCTAACAATCAAGAGTCCATTTTAATCCATCACATTAAATGATTCTTCAATATACATTTCCATAACATGTCATTCGTTAAATAGCATTAAAGATCATTTATAAACAACTAGCAATAAACATATAAATTACATTAGATGAGAGCACATCATAATTCTTTACATCATTACATTGTTTACTTTAATGCTTCCCTAAATACAATTGGAAAGATTACATCAATATTACAATACATGGTACAATTGATATACAAGTCCAATACATGTACTTAAAAGACTACCTCCACGAACTGGTTCAAGAACTAGAATCTGCTTCACAAGGGACAACCTCCACGCACACGATCAAGCAACAAGGAAAACCCAATGGAGGAAAAAGCACCAAGCAATTTATTTGAAGTCTACATCACATTGTGTTTATCAAATTTCACTTTAAACACAAACATCTCATTAAATATGTACGATAGGAAACTCTTGCTTGCATAAGGAGGGGCTATTTTTAAAAGAATAAAGCAAACCTATACTACACTCAACGAAATGTGATAGGTAACTCTTAAGGAAACAAAACTAGTATTGATCTTATACTTGTGACTATTCAGATGATACAGGTTGTTTAAAATGAGGGAGATAATTATGAGAGACAAGATCTCTATAAGAATGTTGGTCATCAAACACCACTTGGGTTTCATGAATTGATATATAAGCTTACAATAAAATAATATAATTTCCTAGTCTCTAAGGTATAGGGCCGCAGAGATGGTAGAACACAGAAGATGAGACATTATCAGTCGATATTGATCCAAGGAGAAGAGGAATGTAATCCATGGGAATCTATATGGACCCAGCTTAACAAAATGCCTTGAGTTAAAGAATGATGTCTCACAAATAAAATACCCAGAGACGCTTTTAGGAAAGTTCACAGCTTCACAGTTAAAATACCCAGAGACGTTTCATGCCTAAGTCAAGTTAAAACACATATTCCTTAAAGATTTCAACAATGTAACTGAAACACAGCCCAGGAAAATGAACCAACCCATGACATTCTAGCAAAAGAAAAGTTGTGAGGACAGTTAAGCATTAATCTATGTGCAATTGATATACCACAAACCAACATATAAGGTAGACCAAGAATACGAAATGAATTCAAGATTAAAAGTGACTAAAATATCATTAGCGCCTAACATGGAAATACAAAAATATTACGTGGTTAGAGAGATTTTAAAACATGGAAGCTTATCGGAACAAGAATGAAATGAATTCAAGAGAATAGGGCATGGCCGCAACATGTCAAATACAGACTATTTTAGCAACATTAATACACTACGCTTGAACAGAAATTGCATTTCTATGCATGACTAAATCAATTATCAATTGAATTGTTGTGGAACATTAATATGCATTTTCTATACCTATTACTAGAGCACTAAGACGCTACGAGAGATAAATGAGCAACCGAAAACAATTAGCAATTACAATGCTAAATATAGGAAAATGCATTACCAAGTATATTACATAACTACAACAACCATATAGAAAATCCTACCAGAATAAAGTACGCCATAGTGTTATGTCAATGATCTGTGGACGACATGCAAGGGTTGAAATCACAAGGAGATGCAACGAAGGTTGGTGACAAGAGGGATCAATAAACAACTTGAAGAAAAAGCTTCAAAATTTTCAGGCAAATGCAAACGTAGGTAAAAATAGATGTCATATCATGAACTGCGATGATTGTAGAATATGCACAAAATGGATTCCGCCAGGAAGCTCTCCAAATCTTAGCATTAATGAAGCACTTCAAAATGCATCCTAACATTGTAAGCTTTGTTTGTTTTCTAGGCGCACCCAACCATATAGGTTTGGTGAATGAGGTTGTGCATACTTCACACATCAGTAATCCCTATTGCATTACAAATATAGTTCATCACTTGGGATGCGCAATTGGCTTTCATGCTTGTGTTGGCTATCTTGGAAACACCCTAACCTTATTACTATGATGCAAATAAACCTGAGGTGCCTATGGATCCTAAATGTTACGACGTATGTTCTTCTGATGCACAATTCGAAGTAATAATAAATATAGGCATTTAGTAATGTGGAATAAGCTTTAAGTGACTGTAGAATTATATAGATACTATTTTGGTTTTATCTGATTGACTCTCAAAACTATAGATCTTAAATTTGTTTGAGTATTATTTACATCCAAACACCATTGCAAACTTACCCCCTGAAGTTTACATTACAGATAAACCATGTTACAACCATATTTAAGCAAGAGGATTAATCTACATACCTTCAAGTTTCAACTCACTTGTTTGGTGTGATGAAAGTCTTCACTTGTAAGATGCCTTACTCCTCATTCATCAATGATTCACCCCAAAATGATCATTTCCTCTATCTCCCTTGGTGCAGATAAAGAATGACATCCGATGTTAGTCATAAACTCCAATTTTGTAGCCTAGAACGAATGGTTAGTTACCAGGCCCCTCAACAACGACAAATATTATTGCAGGTGCAACAACTAATACAATTGCTAACAAATTCAAAATCCTCCATCATCTTGCACGCAAATCAACCCAGACTGGAAATTCCAAAGAGTCGCCTATATTCTTCATGCTTAATCCCCTTTTGATAGATTTAGTCTTCCTTTAAAAAAAAGTCCGATGATCTTCGTCTTCTAGTAGCGGATAAAGATTAAGATGGATGAGCGGATATTCTGTCGAAAAATCATAACTGATTTGCAGTTTCACAAGAAACAGCACCGAGGATAAACATGAATTTCGTGTATATACTACAAGGGTTATGATCTCATTATGTTGGCTAGGATCACAATATAAAAGCATAGGAACAATGAATAGGACATAAAAATCCAAGTAAACAATGTAAAAGTTGTGGTTACTTTCATTAGAAACAACTATTAATCATTCCTCCAATAAGTTGACAGACTGTCTTGCTATTAATACAAGGTGATAAATACCACATCCAGCCATGATTACAATGAACAGGGATATTTAGGAGGATCCAACTTCATTTTTTTTCAATCCATTTAAAAAAATAGTTAAAAGCATCTCCTTTTAAAAGTATAATTTTGGGTAAATATAGTTGATATCCAATTTCACTCAAACAGTAAAACTAGTTAACGGTATTTATTACATATTATAATTAATTATATGTTCCAACCCAATTACATTCTTATTTATTTATTATATTGCTATTATTTGCTAGTTTTATTTTATTTTATTTTAACATTACATTGCAACTATAATTATTTATTTGTGTAAACATATATATTTATATTTATTTAACAAAGGCATTTAACAATTTATTTTAATGCATAAGTAATCAAACGCATTTAATCCAACAATTCAAATCCAATCAACCAAATTCTAAAACAGATAACTGACCACCAACCAGGGCAAAATCAAAACTTCAAATGACACGAACTGACTACAGAACCAACAGGTATCGACCCGGATACTCATCCTCTTTGAGGATGATGGCTAGGGTAGGGGACCAGGTGATATCTCCAATCAACTATTCCATTGGGTTTAACACATGCTCAGACCTGCCAATTTAGGCGGAGTCGATGCCTAGTATCTGCAATCAAATGCATAAGCTAATCAAACACATTTAATCCAACAATTCAAATCCAATGAAACCAAATGCCAAAACAAATACCTGACCACCAACCAGGGTCAAAAGCAGAACTTCAAATGACATGGACTAACTATAGAACCGAAAGAGTATCAACCCGGATACTCATCCTCTTTGAGGATGATGGCTAGGGTAGGGGACTAGGTGCTATCTCCAATCAACTATTACATTGGGTTTAAGGCACGCTCAGACCTGCCAATTTAGGTGGAGTTGATGCCTAGTACCTGCAACCTGCAACACACAACACGGTCGGCATATACGTATACATATAATCAGACACACCGTGAAATGGAATCACACGTCGTAGGGTACTCACAAGTGAGTGATGTGACACTGTCCTTTTCACTCAATCACATCAGAAGATAACACCCAGTAATCAAATCAACTCATAAACAATTAGCTACATAGCAATCAGAATGGTAATCACATAATGATCATGATAAAAGAATCACATACTGATCAGAATAATGCATCTAACATCATATATTGTATCATAAAATAGATCAACTGCTTAACATCATTAGTACATACCTTAAATATCCCCATCATTTTACCTTCATCTCCAAGTTCCAAAGCCAACTACCTACACATGCACAGTGAGAATGGAGGGGCACTACACCTTGTAACACATGACACCTACCCCCTCTCTCTTCCCAACTCTTTTTAATTAGACTTGATTTGCAACTAACCATTTTACATCTTGTTGAGCTCTCTATCATCCTAAGGATGCATCATAGAGTGTGATTTGGAACGTTATGCTAAACGCTTGCACACAATCAAATCTAGAAACAACAAAAGGAAAATCCAATCAATTTCGCTAGCTGAAGATCATAAATTAATTTAAAAATAAGTAATTGTCAACTTACCAATCAAATAAGTTGATTACCTAGTCATCTCCACCCATTTTGAAATTGATTGCCACCTTTCCCCATCACATCCACAATTATGGATCCAACTCATGATCCAAGATTAAATATGCATTATACATTTCTCTTTCAAAATTTCTATGAATTGGAGCTTAATCTTCCATTTTCACTATCCCAAATTGAGCAAGCCGATGCTTCAACACTAAGCAACAAGAATCACTAATTGTTCAAGAACATCCACCCCATTAACAATGATGATTTGCATAGATTTTTTATTTATGATTTTATTCATTTTGTGTTGATACAAATTGTTGTTGCACTCAATTAGAAGGTGAGAGATTTGATTTCATTATGGAGCTTGATTCTATTGTTTTCTTCTACATTTTATTTTGTTTTATTTCACTCTCTTACACTATTTATTAAATATGGTTCAATGAAATTGACTAAAAAACATGCATTAAATCCTAATAAAACATCACATAATTCTATTTAACACGAAACCAAATTGGTTTAATCCAAAGACACACATAATATGAGAATTATCCAAGATTCAAAGTTGATTAGGAACCTACAATTAGTTTAAATTCAACAAATAAAACTAATATGCAAAGTTAAAACTAGTCAAATTAAATTGAATCCAATGAAAATCCCACAAATACTATGAAAAATATTAGAGGCTTGGAGCAATGTAGAGGTAAGTAATAGTTCTTAGGGACTCAGTTCATTTGATATCCTCCTCTCCTTCACTTGTGGGTATGTTCATTATTAGTAGAAGCGAAAGGAAGAGATGACAAACATATTGTCACACACAGGAAAAGATGGTTGTATCTATGTGTAGTGTTGTTCACAAAAGCTTTGGAGTTTCTTTATGTGACAATTGAATGGTTGACTAGTTGCAAAAGCCTAGAAGTTGTAAGTGACCACAACAATGAGATAAAATATGTGCTAAAATGTGTTAAATTCTTTGAAGCTATAGACCAAAATTTCATGGGAATTCGCATAAGAGTTTGGACAAAATTCACAAGAAATTTGACCCTCAAAATGACTAAGAAAATCTATAAATAACAAAAATATTTGATTTGGAAGGAGTAACAAAATTTAGACTAAAACTAGTGTAGAATTAGGAAAAAAATAGCATGAATTGAGAAAATTTAAATGCATGCAAAGGCTTATAAAGACCATATTTACAACTTGCATTCATCGATTTTGACAACAAATTATTTGTTTGTGTGAACACTTGTTTGTTGAGGCAGATGGGCTATTCACTGGGGAAATGATAAAGATAAAGGTTTTAATGCAATAAAGGACTACAAATACTTTACAAACAACAGGTTGACTAAAAAAACACAAAAAGCTTATAAGTTTACTAGACACTTCCATAAAGGAAAACAAGAATTAAAGGAGAGTTTTATTTTATTTTCATGTCATGTATTAGGTCATTATTGAATTGTCATATATGCCTATCCATTTTTAGCACTTCCAAACTCAAGAGATACAATGTGTCCCAGGTGAATCTCTAGTCAACCATAGGTCAAATGTGGTGTGTAACCTTGTCCCATAGTTATTCCCTATTGTCCAACAATTATTCAACAATTATTCCTCACTACTTCCATGTTTGATATTTTCTATCATTTCATCTCTCCTCATTACCACACTACTCATCTCTACCTTCATAAACCATCCTCCATGATTGTGTATAAAACATATCTTCTTCACATTGGTCAATTGTGGGTGGTATTCACCTGTGGCAATGAAACTTGTTATCCTTTTGCTTATATTATTATATGTTTGTTCATTAAAAAAAGTCAATTTTATGTTACTAGACATAAGGAAGTAATTATTCCTACCATCGTGTAAACCAAAAAGCACAAGAACTAATTTTAATGTTAGAATATTCTATGAACATTAAGGTGGGCTAAAAGACAATCTAAAAATTAGTATGGATTGAATTTGCAAGAACATATCATATCTACAATTTTGGGATTGAATTTATAGTCATGAAAGTGATCTAGAGTGACAAGTAAAGCATTTGTTAATTCCAAGGCATTCCTATAACCTTCACTATCATTTTTGCACTATTTGCCAATCATCATCTAACATTTGTCACATTTTTCCAACCTAATAATTTTATTATTTAATTTGAGTTTTGAAGCATTTGTTTATCTAAGGGAATTTATCATTCTCAATTCTTGTACCTAGAGTGGATTTTGAGTGTTTACTTCTATTTATTTATCTGCCTTAGATTTATGGAAAAAAAAATATTTTCCCTCTTATATTGTAAAGAAACAAATGGATTCTTTTACCAAACTTAGGTTTTAATGAATGTGACAATCAATTAGCCTAACTTAGAGTGAGGATATTATTATGCAACAAAAATTTAAAATAAGAAAATAACATAAATGAAAGCACTTAGTTAATTTTGGTGGTTAATAGAAAATTGTCTATTGTTTGGATTATAACGCATAATTACAACTTATCATGTGTTAGAAGTAGAATGACAAAATATGAACTAGGTTGCTCTTAAAATTTGAATTATATATCATGTATGTCATGGGCTCAATTTCGAGCATTGCAAATTTGACCTTCTACATGGGTATGATTTGTAATGTGTATATTTGAATTGGCTAATTGTGGATTGTTGGAAACTTCTACAACCAAATTTTGATGTCTACTAATGTATAAGAATTGACGTTATTGTAAATACCTTAGAAAAGTTGTGAGGGTCAAATTCTCCTCAATTAACCCTCTTGAAAGACCAACTTTATAGCCCTGGACAAGTGTTGAAAAATATCTAGTGAGTCTACAATGACTTAGATATTAATTATAATGCATGTCAATTATTTTAATGCCTCAAATCCAAATGTTCTCTCCTTGTAATTATTTAGAATATTCAAATGATTTAGGATGTGAATTAATGTTCAAATAAGGTTTTTAAATACCGAGGAATAATGAATTGTCGCTCAAATGTGTACCAAGTCAACTCCCAATGACTAGACAAAAAAAAAACAATATTTAATAACTTAAATTTATAATTTTAAATTTTGGGTTCTACATCATGCAAGATCACTCTTTCCCATTGTGGGATTGACCTAGCATGGGGAATGCTAGATCTTGGGATCAATAATGAATATATGGAAATGGGGGCTATAGATGAACCAAATGTGTGCAAATAAGACTAGAATAAGGTGAAATGTAAAGAAGTGCATGCAAGTGAAAGTACATATATATTTTTTCATATTAAGACATTTCATAAATGGGTCAAAACTAAATAAAAATTGGCATAAATACACAAATTTCACTATTGCACATACAAATAAGAAGTTTACTTTAATTGACCCTACAAATATAAAAATATCATTTTATTTCTTGTTCAATTAAAATAACAAAAAAATATCATACCTATTATAAATAGTTAATCTTAAATTTAATTATCTTCTAGAAAAAATATTATGAGATCTATTATTAAATGGTCATCATAAAATAAAATTTTATTTGCAAGATTTGGATCTACATCCAAGATGAGAATAAACATGTAAGATGCATATAAACACCAGACTAAAAAATTGGACTTACAGACCCATATACTCGTGAACTTAAGTCTATTCTAAAACACCTAACCAGATCAAGGATCTATGTTCAACCGATGGAGCTTTTTATAGATACTAAACTTTCATATTAGATTATGACCCACACAGAGAATCATAATCATAGTTTATTGCAGTGTGCCAGTGCATCCATTGCCAAGTTCCAACACAAACTATTAGTACAAGAGTGCTGAATAATTGTATATCCTTGCAACATCCAAGACATTATTGGCAGCCAGAGCAAAATGCTTCCAATCTTACCAAAAAGATGACACACTGGAAGTTCACTGATACAAAAGAATCCTACCTATGTGCAGATGCCAAACATGTCTCTTTTTTATTTCAAAGAATTCTACCTATGCAGAGTTGCTCTTTATGAATTTCAATGATCCCAGCTTCTCCTAAATGAATTTCAAATTATCAAATATTGCATCAGTGCAAATACGTAATCAATATATGAACTACACAGATGAACGAGCTGATTGAGGGACGGCAGTTCGGTTTTGATTCTGAACAAGGGTGGAAAGGATCTGTTGAAGATGTTTGTAGTTGTGTTTAAAATGATCAACTGCAAAGCAAAGTTGGCGAATAGCTTCCCTTTTCTCCTCAGCTCGGTCAATGATAATGGTGTTTTGCCTCTCAATTTCATCCTTGAGCGCCTTCGTTTCCTTTTGCAATTTTTCCATTTGCCTGCCGTCATCCTTGGAAGCACTGATAAGTGAGACATGTTCCAGATGCATGTCCTCTAAGTGTTTTTTAAGCCCCATAAAGTTTTCCATGCCTGATTTTACCTGTGCTTGTAGCATTTTGTTTTTTTCCTCTAGACTATTGACCATGGCATCCAATTTTTTCATGTCTTGCGTCCTTTCAAGTGCCTCCTGCTGCAGCTGGCCCTTCTCCTTTTGAAGTCTTTCAGTGTCCAACTTGAGAATGGCAGTTTCCTTTTCAAAGGCCATGTTTGCATCTTGTAGATCTTTCAATCGCCTTTGTAGAGATTGACATTCTTCAACCACAGTTTGATATTCTGCCCTTACTCCTATGTTTTCCTCTTGTAGAGTACTGAATGTTTCTTCCAGCTTCTGAACATCGGCATCAAACCTGCCCGTCTTTTCCATTAATTCACTTTCAACATTTCTCTTCTCGTCTTGTATATGTTCCAGCTTTTCCTGGAGTTTTGCCCCTAAATTAGCCCATGAATTAATATCTTCTTCGAGATTAGATATGCAAGTCAATTTACTTGCAATATTTGCAACAAGGCTATTTTTCTCTTCTGACAACTGAGAGTGCTCTTCCTTTAGCTTTTCCAGCATATTTTGACAAGTTCTGAGCTCTTCACATATCACATGATGCTCAGCTTCTAGGGTTGTTTTCTCAAGTTTCAAATTTTTATTTGATTCTTCAATATCCTGAATCATGAGTTCCAACCTCTGTGAATGCTCATGATCAATTACAAGAGCATCTGATGTCTTTTCCTTGAAATCTTTCAATTCATTGACCAGTAGTTGCAGGTTTTGCATTTGATCCGTCAGTGATTCAACATCAGAGTTGAGATTTAGATTTTCCTGGTCTAAAGAAGACACCCTTGTCTCAAGCTTTTTAATGATTTCATCCTTAACTGAGACTAGATCTTTAAGTTGATTGTTCTCAACTTCAAGTTCTGAGAGCTTTTCCTGCAATTGATGTATTCTTGTCACGCTGAATTTAAGTTCCTCCAAATCTCTTTGATGATTTGATAATACTTCAGCCATTTGATTTTTTGCATTCTCAATCTCTTTTCCAAGATTTTCCACATCCATCTCCTGCTTCTGAGACAAAATTTCAAGTCTGGATTTATTTTCTTGCAGCTCAGCAACATCAGATTCTAATGACGTTGCTCTTGCACTCCAAGATGTAACCTGCCCTTCAAGTCCAGCTTTCAGCTCCCTAAAAGAAGAAAGATCTTCCTCAAGCTTCTCTTTTTGAAAACTTAAAAGTTTCACCTCAGCCTCAAGGTTGCCATTTTTGCTATGTAACATCTCAGCTCTATCCGTCAGGCTCTTGATAATGTCATCACTCGAGGATACATGTTTTCCTAAACTGGTGTTTTTATCCTGTAGCTGTAAAAGGTCTTTATTGATAAGAGAAATATTAACCTGTAAATCTTCATATTTGTTGCATGCACTTTGAAGTTCTTGTTTCAAGTTTTTATTGTCCTGTTGCAGATTCTGGACAGAAATCTGTAACATACGATTCTTATCTGAAACTGCCTGTATATTGTTTCTAAGTTCTCTGCATTCATTTTCCAATACTCGGACTCGTTCAATTGCATCAGACATTTCATTTTTGACTGTCAAATTTTCCCCCTGCAAGTAAGCAATGTCTCCTTCAAGCTTCTCAACAAGTTTTTCTTTGTTCGCTATCTTGAGTTTGAGAGAATTATTTTCAGAACTTACAGAGATTAGCTCATTCTGCGTCTCTCCTAGCTCTGCTTTGTGTTTCTGACAGTCTTCAACTCCTTTATGGAGTTCAGCTGTGACATACATATTCTCCTCTTTTATACGAAGGATAAGCTGTTGAAGGTGAACAACTTCCTCAACAAAAGTCTTCTGCTGCTTTGCTGCATCTTCTTGTTGAACAGTGATTCTCTCTTCATTTTCATTGTCAAAATTGCATTTTAATTTTAGAATATGGACTTGTTCCCTGCCTGAAATAAGCTCACTTTCAAGTGCTGTCTTTTCAGTTCTAAGAATTTGTACCTCTTGCTCACAATTTTGTATTGCTTCCTTCACACTTGCCAGTTTGCTATGTAACTGTCCATTCTCTTCATTAAGATCTCTCAATCTCATTTCAAGCGTGCTGTACTTCTCTATAGTCTGTAGCAACTGCTCTGACATTAAACTGTTCTGATCCTGCTGGGCTGAAATTGTTTCTTGCAAAGATTGAATTTGATCTTTCTGATCCTGGGCTGAAGCATCCAATGTTCTAGACAGCATCTGGTTGTGCTCTATCAAATCATTCATTTTTCTGTCCGTATCTCTCAAAACGTCAGCTTTCATTGACAACTCTGCTTCAAGCCTTTCTTTCTCATTTGTCAAGCTAGAATGCAAAACTTCAAGGTCATTGAGATTTAGGGTTTTTATGGAAATTTCTTGTTTCTGTTTCTGAATTTCTTCTTGCATGCCTAAAAGTTCTTTATGTAAATCTTTTGACCTTCCATTAATAACTTCATGCTCCCCCATCAATGTGGTCATCTCAGTCTGAGAGTTGAGGAGTTCTTGCTGAAGTTCCTCGGCATGTTTCTTAATGACCTCAACTGCATCATTTTTAGACTGTAATTCCAATTGCAACTGCTGCAGCTGCAAAGAAGCTTCATTTTTAATATCCTCTTTTTCCAACAACAAATGAGATATTTCCTGCTGGCTATCTTTCATGCTTTGCTGAATAATTGACACTTGTTGCCTGAGCCTGTTGTTCTCTTCCTGCAAGATAGAAACCTTTTCTTCCAAACCTTGTTCATGTGCATTGATATCTAGAGCCTCCAAAGTCAATTTATCTTTTTCACCCTGGAGTATTAAGACTTCCTCTTGCAAATGCTTAATCTCGGCCTCTGCATGATTTAACTTCTGAATACCAGTGTCATTTTGCACCCTCAATGCATTGTTCTCTTCATCCACTGTTGATAGTTTGTGTTTAATATCCTCGATCTCAACTTGTAGTACATCCATTTGACTCTTCTGAGTAAAGGAATCATTTTCAATTTCTCTTAGCCTACTTTCAGCCATTTCATAATTCTGTTGGTATCCTTTTAATTCAAGTTTTAAACTGTCATTCTCTTCCTGTGAGGTATGCAGTTTTCTCTGCAGATCCTGAATCTTCATTTCAAGAGATTGAATTTGATCTTTCTGCTCCTGGGCTGAAGCATCCAATGTTCTAGACAGCATCTGGTTCTGCTCTATCAAATCATTTAATTTTCTCTCTGTATCTCCCAAAATGTCAGCTTTCAGTAACAACTCTGCTTCAAGCTGTTCTTTCTCATTTGTCAAGCTAGAATGTAAAACTTCAAGGTCATTGAGATTTAGGGTTTTTATGGAATTTTCTTGTCTCTGTTTCTGAATTTCTTCTTGGATATCTAGAAGTTCTTTATGTAAATCCTTTGATCTTCTACTAATAACATCATGCTCACCCATTAATGTGGTCATCTCAGTCTGAGAGGTGAGAAGCTCTAGCTGAAGTTCCTCGGCATGTTTCTTAATGACCTCAATTGCATCACTTTTAGATTGCAATTCCCATTGCAACTGTTTAGTCTGGCTTTCGAGTAATTCCAGCTGCAAAGAAGCTTCGTTTTTAACATCCTCTTTTTCCAATGACAAACGAGATATTTCCTGCTGGCTATCTTTCATGCTTTGCTGAATAATTGACATTTCTTGCCTAAGCCTGTTGTTCTCTTCCTGCAAGATAGAAACCTTTTCTTCCAAACCTTGTTCATGTGCATTGATATCTAGAACCTCCACAGTCAATTTATCTTTTTCATCCTTGAGTTTTAAGACTTCCTCTTCCAAATGCTTAATCTCTGTCTCTGCATGACTTAGCTTCTGAATACCAGTGTCATTTTGCACCCTCAATGCATTGTTCTCTTCATCCGCTATTGATAGTTTGTGTTTAATATCCTCAATCTCAGCTTGCAGTACATCCATTTGACTCTTCTGAGTAGAGGAATCATTTACAATTTCTCTAAGCCTACTTTCAGCCATTTCATACTTCTGCTGATATCCTTCTAATTCAAGTTTTAAAGTGGCATTCTCTTCCTGTGGGGTATGCAGTTTTCTCTGCAGATCCTGAATCTCCATTTCAAGCACTTGGACTTCTTTAGTCTGTGCTTGCAATTCTGCTGTCAATTGTTCATCTTCTTTCTGTAAGATTTGATTTTGTCCTACAGATTCCTCTACTCGTGCAACCATTGAATTAATTTGAGATTGTAGGTCATGATTCTGAGTTTGCAATATAGCAATCTGCTCATCTAAACTTGAAATCTGGCCCAATTGACCTGCTTCCTTATTCTTTAGAATCTCATTCTCTTCTTGTAGCTGGAGGATACATTCCTGCAAGTACTTGGTCTTTTGCTGAAGAACCTCATTCTCCTCTAGGCCTTTCTCCAACTCAGATCTGTGTTGTTCATTCTCTTCTGTCAACCTCTGCAGTTCAAGATGAGGCCCTAGTGATTTCTCGGATTCTGTGTCTGAACTGCTGCTGCTTGAAGAACTATCATCATCGCTGTTCTCATTTTTCTGAGAGTGATCTGTGCTGCTTGACCCAAGTAAGAAATCAAACCTAGCTGCTCTCCGTTTCTTTTTAGTCTTCTTTCCATCTTGAGAACTTGGAGGCAAATCATCATTCAGACCATTCTCCTTTTTGACAGAAGATGGGATATTTTTCTTGAGCTCACCTGTTACGTGGTCATAGCGCTCTGCTAATGAGCGATACATTGTATAAAACTCTTCAACTAGGCTGATGAGTTCAGGCCTTTTCTTGTAATACATCTCTGCCTTCTTAGCAAAGGAATCCCCATCTTCTTCGATCAGTTTCAACATTGTCTTCACATTGGCATCCATCCCTTTAAAAGGAAAAGTCATTCTTTCTCAATTAAAGTAATTTGGAATTAAACAAATAAAAAGTGAAAATGCTGATTAAAATGCCATTAACAAATGAAAATAAAACAAGAACGGAAAGCAGATACATGATACGATACATCAGCCAAGTCCGTAGAAGACCATATACCATAAGTTATAACACATACCTTCCAAATTTTCTTCAAGCCATTTAGAACCTTTTGGACTGATATGACTATGCCACCACCAAGAATGGGATTGCTTGTCTCCACCCTTCTTCATCTGCCTGGCTTTTAGTCAATCTAGCCTATTTTACAAATTCTAGCAATTGGCAGATTTGATGGGCAGGTACACTTCCAGCAAGACAGCCTTCCCTCAATACAACCTGTCACTGACAACAGTAGAAGCAATAATGTATTCCATATTTTACTCAAGCTAGAACGACTTGCTGCAGTAATTAAAAAAATGTACAAATCATATTCGTCTTTTCTAAGGAATAAGAAATTTCTCCTAATCAGTGTCTTGAACACAAACTCAGCAGCAGATATGCACTTCGAAGGGAATAGGTCCTAAATGACAGCCAACAAATCCAGTAAACAGCTTGACAATGAGAATAACTACTTGACAAATAAGCAAAGGATGATTAAATCTGTTTGATAATAAGCTCAACACAAATATTTCGAAAAGGAAAATTGTGAATAACCAGGTTCAAGCCAATAGAAGAAAACCTAGAATGTATGTCACTGTATTCGTGCAATTGAAATTTGGCTATAAAACACAAAGAAAGTGTCAACAACTGCTCACAAGTAATTCCAAAAAAAGTGCAAAGCCGATCAGTGTCGAATAGAGTGCATGAGCGAAAGAGGAAAAGTTTCTAGAACTTAAAACTATCCATTGCAATGCAAGATATATATGGAAGAAGAAACATTAAAAACATCATACATGCTTAACACCATAGAATTAAAGGACAGAAAGAAATTAATACCCTTGATAATAGAAAGGCTTTAAAGGGAGATACAACACAAAACAAGAGGACTCCTTTCCAGCTCAAGAAACAATAGCAAGTTACAGAGTAAAAATTATTGAAAGCAAGCTTTCAAAGTTGAGATTAAGAGCAAGAAAGCTTATAATCCTTGGCATTGCCAAGGCAGTCTCAAAGTCACGGAACAAAGGAAGTTTCTTCAACTGAAGTTACAGGTGTAATCCCCCTTAAAATTCCTGAATTCTATTAGAAGTCGATTGCCATTAATCTTACCATCCACACAGATCTTTCCTATAAGCCTATAAGAACTAAGGTTGTTAAAAATGTCATTGGTAAACACAAATTGTAAAGCTTTAAAGTCATTGACCTCAATTGGGTGCAAGCAATATCGGATTATCTATACTATAATGTCTACTGAAAACCCAAGTCAAACTAGGCTTTCAATGTTTAAGGAAGATCTAAGAAAATCAATAAATTATCTATCCTCTGATGTCCGTTAAAAACCCAAATCAGTCGAACAAGGCATTTAATGTTTTAGAGAAAGTATCAACAAAACCATGTAGAACAGCTTGCATGGAGTGTCATATAGAAAGGCATTTGGATCCAACGAGATAACTAAGAATTTTCTAATAGGAATCAGGTTTTCAGATTACCAGAGCGCTATCAAACTTCAAAGAAATCGTCTACGGACTTCAGAGAGAAAAAAACGAGATTTATACAACCATGGTAGCCATTCCTCGTTGGTTTTTATGATTGTTCTCCTAATTAATATAAATACATACAATTTCAATTAAATTGCAGATGGCATATTAAAAAGGGAATCATTATTCGACAGTGTGAGACAAGAGACTAGGACGACATATTGTAGCGCACCGTCTTCCATCTAGATCCTAAAGGGAAAGCCGACAAAGGCATCGCAGAACTGATATGTCTTTTAACAGTTTCAAATATTTGTACACGTTTTCCCTAATTGTTTTCTGAGTTGAAATCAGGATCATCTACTTATACAATTGTAGCATTTATGATTTCAAATTTTACATTACCTTTGCATGTGATTCCATTGAAGGAACCTGAACCTCAATTGCAAGGGAATCCCGTTTTACAGCTAGGGATGGCATTTAGTTTCGTTAACTTAGACCCATATAGATTAAACCAGAATCCCATGTCTTATGACATTATTTTTCTTCGACAACAGAAATAAGGCCAAGATGTCTGTTAAAGGCACCAATGCCAATTTGTTTTGCATCACGAGAGTCCCTTTTGTCTGTAAATCAGAGTTAGTTAAAGGTAAAAACTGCCCAACTACTGAGAAATGCAAAACATTCAAATATTCCTCACCTTATTTAATTGCAGTACAGCTAATTTCAAGCACAAGCATTCCTAGATTGCTCATCGCGCAATATTTTACAGTCCGAATACTTGGTGGAAAGTATTAACCTATGAACTACAAGTCAACCTAGGATTACCCTCATCTTTCACACAGAACTGGTGCTTCATGTTCTCAGGAAAATTCATACATTAGGTCCGATGTGCATGACAGGGCACATTTCCTGAGTTTGTCATTAATCCTTTGCTATAGCTATTTTGAAATTTAGGTTTAAAAACAATTGGACCTTGACTGGCAAATTCCCATGTCGTTTTTGGCACATCTATGAATATTTTAGAGCTTCCTTTCTCTAGAAGTTCAAGCACAAATCTCAGGTGCAGTGCGAAGGTGACTTTTGTCCTTCCATTTTCCAGCCAGAACAAGAATAAGGTGCAATGAAACCGCTAGCCTTTCAAATCCCACAAGTTTTAGGGCAGGTGCAAAAACCAGTAACCATGGTAGCTATAGCCTGGTTTCGTTTTCTAGTTCAGAAAAATATCCATATATTTATTTCCAGGTAGGTGCTATTCTCGCCCTGTATCAATGATGCAATGATTTCTCGGGATCCAACTGAATAGTTCAGTCAATATTCAACAACCCATATCACATAATATCATTATACAAAACATGCAGCCACATTCCGTACTGGGTAGTGGTTACCATTAAACCGGGAATATGGCAAGAAACACGGATCATCTGTTTCTAACAGGGAGGAGAAAAAAAGCGTTTTAATGAAAACAAAGATGAGATTAAGTGGCAGTCTTACCTTGAGTACATCCAAATCCAGAATTATGTACTTGAACTTGAAGATTAAAGAACGTACAGAATTGAAGAGCAGGGGGTGAGATCAAAATGACATATAAGGGACAATTTACGCAGGAATCGGGCGTTTCCGTTACTACTTATCAGTCCCGAGTACATCGCTCTGACTGACCAGAGGAGGCGCTGCATTCACTCCTCACTTAGGCCTATCTACAGAAAGTTTCCACCACCCATGCGTTGTCCACAATTAAGAGGCAAATATCAGACTATAATAAGTAGCGTTGACTACGCCATAAAACATCGCCTGAAGCTCACCTAAGGATTCCAACACTGGTTCCGTTATGATGATAAGGTGGGTTGAATTTGATGCCCGTGTGGTAGTAATTTTGTATGTTCAAGTAAAATGCATTCATAACTCACGAAACACGTGAAGGGGGAACCTTGGTCAGACCGTCCAAATTCTCATCCGTTGTAATATGGTGAAACATGCTATTTTCATTTAGTTTTGTATGCATCGAGGAAATGTTTTAATATATATTAAGGAGTTGGATTTCTCATCTATATATTGGTATATTCCTATGTACTTGGTCCCATCTGTACACATATTTCAATATATTACTGTCGTATGCACTCATTTATCATCCTTATATCGATATCTTTTCAAACAAAGCTATATGTTTGAATATGATTATTTGTTCATCCAAGGTTATTTTTACAGTTGTAGGTTTGATCTTTGTCTTTCTAAAATAATTATACCTTTTTTTGTCAATTGATCTTATATTTTTCCTTGTTCTAAACCATTTAAATATATGTTTTTGCAACATTTGGTGTTGTCTAGTAGTTGAAGGTATTCATTAGCATTCATTTTATTTCATCGTATCATCTAGAATCCACAAGTCCTCTCTCATTCAAGAACATTAAAGAAGCAATCAATAGCAAAATATTTGAATTTGGTGCATTAAAATGACTAAGAAATCTACATACATCATCATAAGAACATATCTCCTTACGACACAACAATAGCTCTTTATAGATATTTTTAATGTTGCTAATCATTAGATACCAAAGAAGAGTAGAGTAGATGAAGGTCAACTAAGGAAGCAACCAAGTAGAAGGGTGCATTATACAAGGCTAAATCTAGGAACAAGACAACTCTACAACTGCAAACTTGATCTTATTGTTGGAGCCTTGTTTCACATGTCTCAAACTGCAAAAGGTCTTAAGTCTTTACCTATCTTATTGTAGTTGCCTTGCATTAACCCACCATTTATAACCGATCTGAGAGAGTTTTAAGTGGGTTTTCTATTCGCCAATTGTTGCCTAAAGTGATGTGTTTTTTCATCCCCCATGTGCCAATCATGTGTCAAAAGTTGCAAAAAATAAAGAAAAATCTAAGTGTGGGATTTTTTTGGGTCATTTTTCTAATTTTGGGTAGGTCATCAAACTTTCAAACTTTTGAAATTTCTCTTACTTGCATGCCTTTCATTTGAACTCTAAAACCCCAATCCTTTACATTAAGTTCTTTTTAGCATCAGTGTTTTGAGTGTCCCCTTCCCAATATACCATTTCCTTGTAACCCCCAAATTTTGAAACCTCAACCCCTTGCATTGAATTCCTTTTCGTGTGGAGTTTCAAACATGTGCTTACAAAAATGTCTTTTCCTTGGCACCCCCAAACTCTAAACGCTTGAACCTTTACCTTGAAATCCTTTCTACACCAAAGTTTTAGACATTCAGGCTTACTAGAGTATTGTTCCTTTCATACCCCTAAACTTTGGTCCTAAACATTTTTCACTAAGTAGCTTATCGAGATCACAAGTTCGACCTTGTCCTTTTTTCAATACCTCATAAAAAGCACTCCCAATTATTGAATATCAACTCTCAACTCTTCCATCTTTTTCACTAAATTACCTATTGAAGCAGCCCTTATATCAAGTACTCATTCCTCAATATCTCCAATCCCTAAACACCAAAACTTTGAAACTTCACTATTAATGCCCAAATTTGATACCACAAAATCCAATTGATTCCTTGCCTTGTCCCACTTATTCACTTCACAAGAAAAAAAATGGATTTAAAGGAAAAGAGACAAGTTTATAAATTTAATTTGCATGTTTTTCCTTCAAACCCTAACTCTTCAATTCCTTAGTTGTCCTTTAGAACCAAAGTTTTGGTCATGCCTTTACTTAGTACCTTTTCCTTAGTATCCTCAATCCTTGAATTTTGACATTTCTTCTAAATACTTTATTAGAATTAGAGATGTAGGAATACTCCTAATGTGGTACTAGGTATGAAGTATCCCTAAACCTCAATCCTCAACACTTTTCACTATGTTACCTCATTGGGATATGAGTTTAGACTTACCGCAATTCGCATGCCTCTGATTCTTGATAACTTCCTTTTAGAGTTGAAGTTGTAATAATACCCTTACATCCTACTTGAAGCATGAAGTATGCCTTACCCTTAATCCTTGACAACTCAACAATGGTATGCATCATTAATGAGGGTATGTCCAACCCATGATCTCTATTAAACTCTAACAAATCCCACATTTTTCTCTATTCATTCCCATCAACTTCCTTGCATGACCCAAAGTGTCATAAATGACCTAATAAGACCCTACAACTACCAATCAAAATTTTCCTACCCTAAAATAACCATTCACTTTAAAGGAACATATTTATGGTGAATGTACTTCCCATGGTAGATAAAAGGAGATGACCCAAACCTTCATTAATAAAATTGTTGAGATTCTAAGTTTCAATGGTCCTTAGGATATCTCCTAACCACCATTTTAGTATATTTCATGGTATTTTCCCTCGTTTGCATGAAAAAATATGGTGCCTATTGGTGTGAAAATAAAAGATATGATTTTCTCTAACCAAAGTTTGCAACAATGTAAATACGGTTATGATTTCCTTATAAGAGCAGGGTGAAGCCACAATAGTGGTTTACAATTGAAGTGAGGAAGGAAAACTCACATAAAATGAATGCATGCCAAAAAAATTGATTATAAGGGTTCGTACGAACCTATTGGTTCGACCGAACCCATTAGGGGTTCGCTAGAACCTAGGTTTGAGCGAACCCTCCTAATACTTTCTCGCCAAAAAATCCATCAAAACCCCTTATAGAAGGGGGGTTCGAATGAACCAGGGTTCGAATCGAGCGAACCCCCTTTATTCCTCATCCCCTCCCTGAGACAAAAAAACTTGAATTTTGGCACTTCGGAGCTTGGGTTGAGGATGAAAATGGAGGAATCTTCACAAACCCAACTTGAATTAGGGACTCCTCAGAACAAGCTATCCAACGAATATAATTTTAATATGTTTTGGTTTTATTATGTATTTGTTTTTTTAGTTTTATTAAACATAGGTTTTTCATCGAAAATGAAGGTCTATGTTCGCACATGTGGAAAAATAGCATATTATCAAAAAAAATTGAAAAATATGAGTGCACCAGATATTGAAGTCCTTGATCCAAAAACAAAAAAAAAAATTGAATTTTGATATATACAAAAAAAATTATGCGTTATACGGTCGCACTATGTCTGAATTGTAATTGGTTTGACTTCTAAACTTGATTAAAGAAAAAATATTCAATAAAAAACTGTCTAACCAAGTGGAAGAACTAGATCAGAGTTACAAATCTAAATTCGAATAAATTAGAATTTTATCCTTCATGGAAAAAAAGTTATGCGTTATACGGTGTGCGTCACTTTTTAAAAATGTTGTTTTTTGAAAAAAAACCAATTTTTGTGGGAGATGGAAAAAGAAGTGCAATATGATTCCAAAAAAATTGAAAAAAATATTTTTAGAATCTACAGACAAAATTTGACAAGACTCTAGTTTTCATCATCTTCAAATTCTTCATGGTTTAGCCGCTATAGGTGCCCAAATGTGAAGATTTAGTTTAAAAAAATAATTTCAGTGTCCAGTTTGGCCAAAAATTGTAAACCACTATTGTGGGATCACCCAACATCACGTGTTCTACTCCAAGTGAGTTCACTAGCGGTTAATCTTGTGACAAGTGTCACCTACTTGCAAGGAACTATTTTTATAATATTTTTCTATATAAATGATTTTTTTCATTTATAAAGGTTGGAAAATGAGGGGAAAAGTCTCTATACTATATAACACACTTATTTGAAGAAATACTAGTGTTTCAATGTTGTTTATTCATTTTGGCATGAAAAAAATCATTTATATAGAAAAATACTAGCATATATATCTTAAATTTAAGATATATAAATTAAGTCAAGATATATGGAGGTGTTTAATTTTTCATCATTTAACTTTAATATAGATGTATTAAATTGAAAAATTAAATGCCTCTCTCAGCGTAATTTATATATCTTAAATTTAAGATATATATGCTAGTAGCAGTCGCAATGCAACACATAACATGAATTAATATATTATTTTATTATATTATTAGATAAATAATAATATTTTAGTATATGTCAGTATATTAAAAATAGAAAAAAAAGAAAAAAAATCATAACCCTAACCCTAACCCTAATCCTGATTGTGATGATAACCCCAGCCTAATCCCAGTTTAAGCTCTAACCCTAACCAAATTACTATATTTATCATTTATAAACATATCCTAACCATACCATAACCATAACCATGGCCATAACCCTAGCCAGCCTAAGCCTGTTTAGGTGATAGCCCTAGCCTAGCCATGGCCATAACCTAGCCTAATCATGGCCTAGTCCTGTTAGGTGATAAGCCTGTTTGTGATAAATGTGGTGTAACCCTAACCCTAACCCCTAACATTAACCCTACCCTGTCCTTTTGGCCCAGCCCTAATCCCAGTTTTAAGCTCTATCCTAGCCAAGAGTGCTATGTTTATCGTTTTATAAACATGTCCTAACAATGATCATGGCCTAACCCTGACCCAGCCATAGCCATGACCATAACCTAGTCTGTCTATTCATGATGGTGAAGCCTGTTTGTTGATGGCCTAGCCCACAACCGCTGACCCATGGCCTAGCCTAGCCTAATCCTAATCCCCTAATCCTGTGGGTTGTTGATAAACATGTTTGTGATGGCCAACATATTTGCCTGATAAGCCTACTTCCTAACCCTAACCCTGGCCTAGCCTATCCTATTAGGTGATGATAGAGCCTGTTTGTGGGCCAGCCTGGCCTGGCCAGTGGCCTAACCCTGGCCCTGGCATTTACCTAGCCTAGTGGCCTTGGTGATGGCGAAGGCCCTGTTAGTCATGATGGCCCTGCCTATGATCTTGTTAGCCTGATCCCTGCCTAGCCATAGCCTATTTGTGGTGGCCCCTAGTCTAGCCTAGCCCTGATCTGCCCTGTGAAGAGCCTGTTAGGTGATGAAGCCTGGCCCCTGGCCTGGCCTGGCCTGGCTTCTGGCCTGGCCTGCCCTGACCTGGCCCTGGCCTGGCCTGGCCTGACACTCATGGGCCTGTGGTGGCCCTGATGCCAGGCCAGTGGGTAACCATGGATGGCTGACAACCTAGCCTGTCACAGCCTGCCTGGCCTATGTAGCCTAGCCTGGCCTGGCCTTTTTGGCCCTTCATGGTGATTGGCCTGATTAGGTTGAGACTGGCCTATCCCAATTTTGCTCTAGCCTTGGGTGCTATGTTTTTGCTCGTTTATAGAGCTGTCATGTTTTGCAGGCCTGGCTAAGGCCCTGGCCAGCCCCTGGCAGCCCAGTCCTGTTGGTGATGAAGCCTGTTAGGTGTTGACCATGTTCTGATTTTTCCCCCTAACCCCTATGTTTTACCCAGCCTATCCTTATTAACCCCTAACCTAACCCTAACCTTCCATTAGTGATAAACCTGTTGGTGATGATAACCTAATTCTGTAGTTTATGGCTGAACCCTAGCCCTATAAACCTATTGGTGTGATAAGCCAGTCCGTTGAGGCCTAGCCTAGCCCAGGCCTGTCCTGGCCAGCCATGAACCATGGCCCATGGCCCTAGCCCTTGGATCCTGTGATGAAGCCTGTTAAGTGTGATAACCCCAGCCCTAATCCCAGTTTTAGCTCTGGCCTTTAAACTTAGGTTATTTTTATCGTTTATGAGCCCTAACCATAACCTAACCAACCTGGCCTAATGCCTTAACCCCTAACCCTAAGGCCTATCCCCTATTCTAGCCTAAACCTATGGTATTAGCCCCAAGCCCTGTTCTAATCCTTTGTTGAAACCTAACACCTAACCAGAATCTATTATACTGTCTTTATAAGCCTATTAGCCTGTATTAGCCCTAACCTAACCTAACCCCAACCTAACTCCACCTGTTAGCCTATTCTGTGATGAAGCCCCTAGCCATGAATGGCCTGCCTAGTCTGTGTGATGATGAAGCTTGTTGTGTGAAGCTAATAACCCCTAATCCACATGGCCCTTGCACAGTTAACCCTAACTAACCTAACTTTCCTAACCCTAACTCTAAGCCTGATTGAACCCTAACCCTAACACTAATCCTAACCCTATTTGAACCCTAACCTTAGTTGAACCCTAACCGTAATTGAATCCTAACACTTACCATAGTTAAACTCTAATTGAGCAATAACACTTTAGAACCCTAGTTATAACCCTAATTGAATCCTAGTTGTAACCCTAATTGAACCTTAATTAAACTCTAATTGCAGCCAAACCCTAATACTAACTCTAATTGAACCTTAATAAGACTTACCATAATTAAACTATAATTCAACAATAACACCTGTTAACCTTACTCATAACACTGATTGAATCCTAGTTGAAGCCCTAACTCAACCTTAATTAAATCTTAATTGCACCCAAACCCTAACTGCATTGAAACCTTAACCCTAACCCTAATAGTAACTCTAAGTGAACCTTATACTTGAACCTAACTTATTTTTTAACCTTTGATTGATTTATTTTATTTTTTAATTTATTTATACTAAACATTTTCAAATCTTTGTGATTTATCTTTGATTTCTTTTTGTGATCAAATATCTTTGATTTGATTTTTTTGTTTCATCAAATCTCTTTGATTTGATTTTTTTTGTTGTTTCATCAAATATCTTTGATTTTGATTTTTTTTGTTTCATCAAATCTTTTTGTTTTGATTTTTTTGTTTCATCAAATCTTTTTATTTTTTGTTTCATGAAAGATCTTTGATTTTTTTGTTTTATGAAATCTCTTTGATTTTGATTTTTTGTTTCATCAAATTTGTTTGATTTATTAGAAAGAAAAATATATATTTGAAATTTATTCTAAACAAATAAATTTAAAATATTTTTTTGGCTTATAATTTTCTAAAATTTAGAAACTTCTTTTAGCTGAAATTTTAAAACTTAATTTAAAAACTACTTTTATACGAAATAGTAAATTTAGAATATGTTTTTCTTGCACTTGATTTTCTAAAATTTAGAAACTTTTTTTTTAAAGTCTAATTTAAAAACATCTTTTATATGAAATAAATTTAGAATATTTCTTAGTAGGTTAATTTATTTAAAATTTAGAATATATATTTCTTGCACTTGATTTTCTAAAATTTAGAAACTTTTTTTTAAAGTCTAATTTAAAAACTTAGAATATTTATTTTGCACTTAATTTTCTAAAATTTAGAAACTTGTTTTATATATTTAATTTTAAAACTACTTTTATATGAAATACTAAATCTAAAATATTTCTTTTGCACTTAATTTTATGCTTTTCTATGTTTTAGTAAATTTAGAATAAAAATTAAGTCTAATTTAAAAATGAAATAAATTTAGAATATTTCTTTTAGGTTAATTTATTTACAAGAACAACTCAAAACATGCATAATTATTTGTAGTTTAATTTATTTAAAAGAAGAAGTCAAAATATGGATGACAAAACATGGGTTGAAGAGCTCCACTTCCTGAATGACGAAACAACATGAATGACAAAACAACCTAGGTTGAAGAGCTCCACTTCCTGAGACCTAAAAATATGGATGTTGCTTGTTCTATGGTGTTGTCCACTGCAATTGCTCCAACCATAGCAGCATACAAGCAATCAATCTCATTAATAGTTTTCCTACCACTATCTCAATTTTTGGATGGACCTGCACAAATGCCTCCAACCCTAGCCCTCGAGCTTCTTTTCTATACTCTCTCCCTCCAAAGAATTCACTCAAGCTCGTCTATAAGTTGCCCTTTGAGATTTTTGGATTCTCCTTCACCAAATGGTAATACACACACGTTTGCATCACACTTTTCCCAAGCATTTTAAAGATGCAGTTTTCATTGTCCCACCCATCTGAGAAGAGATCAAGTGCCCTTTTTTAGTAGCCCTTCATCCTTAAATTTGTACCTGCATAAGCACATCCATTTGTAAGGAGAATAATGGTCTCTTGTGATTTATAGTGGTAATAAATGATTTGAGTATTTTGACCCCAAACAGTGGTAGCAATAACAAACTATCATTTTCTCAATATTCTTCATTTCAAAAAATATGACATGAAATAATTGCTTATTGGAGGAGGATTGCATATTCCTGACATACTTAATCAAAAGAAACCCATAGTTGCAGACCTTTTAATAAAAACAATGAATGAATAAATGAAAATAAATTATCTTCAATCTTCATGTCTTTGAGCAAATAAAGAAAACTATTATGTGAGAAAATTAGAGTAATGATATTTGGGCACACCCAAAACAAATAGATTTACCTATGTAAATATATTTGTTCTCAAATGAAAAGCTTACTTACTTACCCTAGTTTATTTTGCAGTTCAATCAATGCCCGAGCCTTATTGTTGAAGTTGTCACCTTTCAATCTTTTATTCGGTGATGATGTTCCCTGCAACAAAACTCATCTTGTTTACATTTTTTGAAAGATTTATGTGCACATTTACTAAAAGGGGGATTATTAAACAGGAAAATAAAAAGATAAAGCAATGAGTGTTGATGCTTGTTGTGCATCAATCTACTTTGTTGTTGATGCCTATTGTCCATCAATCTACTTTGTGAGGTCTATCATTATTGATGCCTATTGTCCATCGATCTACTTTGTGAGGTCTGTCACCAACTTCTTCAACAACATTTCTACTGGAAAATAAATAAATATTGCACATGCAAATAAATAGATGATAAATGGCTGGCTGTGTTGTTACAATTGCTATAGTTGGCATCTGAAAAAATAAATTTATTAGTAAATTTTTTGTGCATATTCTTCAAATATCATAATTGTTTTGTGAATGGGTCTGTTGCAGTCGCTATAGAGTGGAGGTCATGCATGCAAAATTACTAGAAATAATCTGAGAATGCCCTATTTCTCTTTCATCTGCCTAAAAATAATGGAAGACTATTATCAAAAAAACTTTTGGATTTATTCTAAATATGCAAACGACACCATGTAAGTAAGAAATATATACTTTTTAAACAATAACCATTACAAAAAAATTAGGGATTACAAAAAAAATAGGGAAATAAAGATAGCTTCTTGTTTTAATTAGATATTGTAATAAATGTTATTTCTACATAAAAGGATCGAACAACTCAACTTTCGATACTCACCAATTGTTAATAGCGATCTGAAAACAGTTGCAAGGGATCTCTCTAAAATAGAGGACGAAAAGAAGGGGTTAAGCTTTAAAATACACAAATGAAATGACATTCTCATAGCATATTGAGCATTGCCATCATACCTGCATAGATTGCCATCAATTTGGTCTCCAACTTCTGACGATGACAGATTTGGATTTTTCTTTAGCAAGTCATTCATTACCTGGAGAGTACATAAATATGCCAAATAAACTCGTCATTATTGTTGGGTTGTGCAACCCAATCAATACTTGTAATGCCTCTACCATCAAATCTGCCCTCTCTTCTTTACAAAATTATTACAAAATCAGGAATAGACCAAAACACCCCTAAATTAGTAATAATAAATGTACCTCCGAGACAGACTCGCTAACTGCTAGATCAATAATGTCCGAGGAAGAGATGATGATACTGCAGGCCTTGTCCACATGCTCTTTAATGTCATCTATGATCTCAAAAGCTTTCACCTGCAACATTAAATTTGGAGTGCCTTCTTGCTCACTTGTCAATCCATGCAACATAATATAAGTTTCACAACCCTGTGCAATAGCTTTCAACATTTAACACCAACCCAACATACAAACATAGCAAAAGAAATAAATAACTTAAAACCCAACCTAAACAAAACAGTGATGAAAGTGAAGACGTAGCAACCCGACGGCCTGAGTAATATCCTTCTTTAAATAAAAATCAATTTGTTTCTCGATAATCGATGCTAGTTCGAGGCAGGTGCATGAAATCCCATTTACCAGTTGAGGTTTCTCATTCAAAGTCAAAATATTCTCTTCTTCAACACAACCAGGCGAAAAGAAGAGGGAGAAACACAAAAAGATCAAATAAAATGTATTCATTGGAAAAATAATACAACGCTTTATTTTCTTTGAGAATAAGTGGTCGTGTTGTGAAACGGAAATGTGAAATTCATTTTGTGAATACAACACTTTATTTACTAATGACAGGCGTTTGGGTGACACATGGTATTCTCGTCAGTTACGTTTTCCTTTCTTTTTAATGTACTTAGGTCTTTTGATCCCCTGATGTGACTAATAGAACGCCTCTCGGTGTAACTAACATATATATCTTAAATTTAAGATATATAAATTACGCTGAGATATATCGAGGCGTTTAATTTTTCATCATTCAACTTTAATTTGTAAAGGTTGGAAAATGAGGGGAAAATTCTATATACTATATAACACACTTATTTGAAGAAATACTAGTGTTTCAATGTTGTTTATTCATTTTGGCATGATATTTAATTTTGATTGCTTACTATGATTAGTGATTTGATTGCATAGTTGTGTCCTTTTCTATATTGTTTGTTCTTTGAAGAGAAGTACACCTGTTATGCCTTGCATAACCACCCCATTTTAAGCTGGTTTAAAATAGGCCCCCCTTCTTTTTGTTATGTTTCCTTTGGCCTTTTGTTTTCTACCTTAGGCATTTTTTGTTTTGTTCTGGCGGGCGCGGAACGCAGACCAAAACCAAACTCTGGAACTTTTCTAAAGTTCCAAGTTCTGGTTCCGGTTCTGTCGGTTTCCTTTGTTTTGTTTGTTTGTTGTCTCTTGTTCTGGTGGACGTGGAACCGGGACCAAAACCGAACTTTGGAATTTCTTCCAAGTTCTGGTTTCCATTCCGTTCTCGGTTCCGATTCTGCCCCTTGGTCTTGTGTTTTGTGCCTTAGGAGTTTCCTTTCCTCCTTGGCCCTGTTTTCTTTGTTGTTCTGGCGGATGCGAAACCAGGACTGAAACCAAACTTTGGAATTTCTTCCAAGTTCTGGTTTTGGTTCCGTTCCAGTCCCGGTTCTGCCAGTCACGTTTGTTTTTCCCTTTTGTCCCTTTGTTTGGTCGTGGGGTGTTTTTCTTCCCTTCCTTTTTCCTTTTTCATCCTTTTTCGTCATTTCTTTGTGTTGTCGGAGGTGGATCCAGAATGAAATCCGAACCTGAAACTTTGAAAAGTTTCAGTGTTGGATTTGGTTCTATTTCCACCCTTGTTGTGGTTTTCCCGGGATCAGTTTTTGCTCCGATCCCGCTTGCATTCGTTTCGTGTTTGTTCCTTGTGTTTGGTCTCTTTTGCTGGGCTGGGTTCGGGAAGGATTTGGGATATGGAGTTGTTTCCAACTTCAGTTTCCTCATTTGGTTCTGAATCTGCCCCCGTCCTGTTGCGAGTTCCCTGGTTACTTTTCTTTTTGCGGACGCGGAGCCAGAATGTGGGCAAACTTGGAAATGTTGGTTATTTCCATGTTTTGTTCCCATTCCGACTCTGTTCCCGGTTCTGATTTCATTTTGGCTCCACCCCCACCAGTATTAAAGGTAAGTATGTTTCTGGTTCGAATTTGGTTCCGCCTCCGCCAGAGTTAAGTCTCTTTTTGCTAAGTATAATTAAACGAAAGATATATGAAAGGTAGGATGAATGATGATGTTTTCTATGCTTTAGAGGACTAATGAAGGCATTGTTTCATAGGGTTAAAGCATGTCGAGAGCATCTGATGTTGTTTCTCAAGGAAGTCAACCCGCGAAGGTTCCAGGCCGAGAGGAAAGCGTAAAAAGGAGAAGGCGCGAGTCTTAATGACGAACGAGATGTTTGTAAGGAAAGCTTAGGAATGGCCACAACAGTCTAACCACCAACGGTTCACCTTCAGCTTCCTCTGATTGGTCGAACACATACCACATAGGATCTTCAGACGGTCAAAAGTTGTTCAAGCATAATCACATGTCGGTGAGACACTAGCCGTGTCTCCCCGATGCTACAATGCTCCACTGATGCTATCAGCATAACTTACAACTATCGGCAAGAGGTCATAACGAGCTGCAAGAGTCATACCGATATCCAAGACCATCGCCTGGGCAATCGCTATTGGCAAGGTCGGTGAGACCTCTCACCAAATTCCACAACAGACTCATTGGCAAGACTATCACATTCGCTATGAGTCATAGAGCCCCTTAAGTCTTATCGATGTCAATACACCTGTCGGCGAGACTAACAGTCATCGGCAAGAGATCATAGCGAAAACACCCGACAGTAGATATCACTCCGACTAGACTATTGGCAAGAGTCTCCCCTACACCCAGTACAAACACATCCATCGACTAGACCAACAAGTCGGAACAAAGTCTTAGCGAGCCTTCAGGTCACACCGAAGTGTTAAACCGTCGGTGAGAGATCCTCAGTCACTAAGAGTCTTCGAAGGTCACACCTCTCCCCGATGCTACCTGTCGACAGGAGTCTCACCGAAGACATCCTTAAGAATAACCGTTGACGAGACATACACTGTCGGGATGAGTCACTCTGAAAGTTCACATTTCTCCCCGACTCCACTCGTCGCCAAGAGATCTCCCCGGGCGAAGAGAGTTAGGAAAACTCACTGCGACAAAAGAGTCTCAGTGATAACTCCAGTCGGTAAGATAGCAACAAGGTCTCGGCGACCTGAGCATTCCACAAGGGTACACAGCTGCTAGTCGGCTAGACAAAAAGAATGTCACACCGACTTTGTTTTTTTAGAGGTTTCACGTCAGAAAGTTTGAGACACATTTTCCAACAACGTTCATTGGCAAGAGTAGGTGGACATGAATGGAGATACTCCTAGAACATTCAAAGAAGCTTTGTGGGAGCGGTTTCTGAGGTCAAGGATGAAACGCGTGGAGTCTTAATGGCGGGCTCAAAGGCTGCGAGTTAATGACGATGGTTGTAAAAGATCTAGAAACCATGCCTGAGAGCGATTTTTCACTGACATGAACATAGTATATGCATTTAATGCATCCTTTACTTTGTTCAAACCCTTTTGGAACCAACTCATTTTTGTAAACCCTAAAACGGGACCAATGCATTTTTGGGCGCACGTGTATATATGGCACTTTGGCCTCTTTGTAAAAAAAATGGAGGATAGCTACATCTCTTTTCTTGGTAATAGGATCTTCTTTTTCATCTTCTTCCTTTTGGTTAAGAATTAGCAAGTTAGGGTTAGAAGATAGAAAAAAAAAAATTGAGAGCAGAAGTAGAGTAGGAGTCAAGTTCAGCAGGAGGAGGTGATGTATCTTCCAGATTTTCTTAGTATAGATGGAGATAATTCAAAGACATGGGTTTTTCTGTACACTGGTGATCTTTCCAGACTTGTAAATGCTATTTATCTGTTTCACCAACAATAGAAGCAGCCAGATTTAAATCTACTTCATATTGTGTTCCAGAATGGTATTTATCTTGGGTTAATTATTTGATTTGGAAAGCTTTAAAGGAATGAAATTTTATCTTATGTTTTGTTTAAATGATGATTTGCAATCTACTGTTAAAGTTTGCACTGTGAATGAACGAAACTTTATATTAATTACAAGTCAACTTTATTCTGCAGTTTTAGTTTAAGAATTTCTTGGAAGGCAACAAGTCTAATTAGTTGGATGAATCAACATTCTCATCAGTTTAAAAGCTTTAATCTATCTTTTTTTGTTTCTTTAAAACCACCGGTTAAAGTAGGTTTAAATATATGTTTGATCTTATAACAATCGAGAAGCTCAAAACCAGCAGGCCCCTTGAACATTACAGCCATATTGACCACTTTGTGAAACAACGTTGTGAACCAGCATCAAAGACCTTGGGAGGTGATCAGTTTGATTGTTGATTGTCTTTTTCAAGAGAGGTGAGATATTTCACTTTTATCTTACCTACATGTTGTGGGTCAACTTGGCACCATCAACAACACCTTCAAGGAAGGTGAAAAATATTTGCCTATACTTTTTCTATAGGATATGTTGTTTTGGTAAGTACATTTTCAAGGAGAGCAAGAAATATTTCTAGAAAGCAAGTAGTGTTAAAATGTAGTACTGATACATGATTATTAAGTGGAATTTTCTAATCAAATTACTTTTACAAGGTGAAGTTATCGTAAGGCAATAATAGTCATTGTAAGGTAGTAGTGCATATTTCAAACCACAAGAAATGTTGTTTTCAATTCAAAGTCGTGGCAATACTTGGCGAGTTTTTATTTCTCCAAATAGGCATGAATCGGTCTATAGAAACACTTGTAGGCCACTCATACTTATAAAATGAAAACTATTAGGTGTGTAATTTATTTTGTAATTATGTTTTTAATGCTTGATCATTAAGGGTGTAAAATATGCATATGAATGTGTGACATTTTAAGAATCCTTGTCATGTATGAGTGAAAATTTTAACTACTTTACACTTTTGATAAACCTATTGTATTTCTCGAATCTATTGTACATTAATAGGGATACCCCCTATATCTTGTAGAGCCTAAAGTATAAAAGATAATAGATTATCCTCTCATTCATTATTCATCCTCACAAAAAAATAGCAAAGAAAATTATAACTTCTTAGAATTAGTTGGAAGTAGATTGGAGAACCAATAGATTGATGACTCTACTAAGGAATTGGTTCCTTAACATTTGGGTTTATCTGCAAATATTTATGAATCTTTTGTATCTAGTGTTATGTGGTCCTTCCTATCCTTGTGCCTTTAAACTTGGGTGGATTTTTTTTTTTTAAGATCCATATTGTATTCAATAATTCCAACATGGATTGGAGGAGACTTTTGCTTAGAGGTAGGCCTAATTAAGTACTATCTTGAAGACCTCAACAACTCAAAACAAAGAAGGTAGTTCTTGTTTGGTACTTTGAATCTTTAGCTGATAGGAAAAAATTCTCTTCCAAGTGAAGAGTGATAACTCTAATTTAGTCAAACTCAAAAATTACAAATCAGTTCAATAAAATTCAAGATAGAGAGAAGAAGGAAACAAGAATACTAGTAAGAACATGGAGCTACAACTCATTCATGAAGAGAGCAACGTGGAAAGCTTAATTTAATATTGATAAGTCACCTATACCTACCTATCAAGAATAATAAGTAGGAGTTTCAAGTAAATATAGTTCATTCATGGATTCTTGAAAGCGATGCCTAATTACTTTGAACATTTAACTAAGATCATAATAAGAGAATATAGAAAAATATGACGGTCTAATTATGAGATCTAAAAAGAGAAGATGTGTTTGTTGGGAGGAAAAAGGCACATAGCATGATTAGTAAGTATTTGCAAATTTGTGGCATGCACTATCAATATTTTTTGACATATGTTGATGGTCACCATCCCATTTTGTCCAATACAATATGTAAGTATGAAGTTGGATAGGGGTATTTGTTGTGTTTAAGAAGGAGGTGAGTGGAATTTTGACAATAGTTAAGTCTCAAAAAGCTCATGTATAAGGTCACGATATGGTTATTGATAGAATAAATATGGATAAAATCCTTGATGTGTGCATGGAAAATTTTCACACTAGACATCATGAAATTGTTGACCAATAAACTATATTTCATTAAAGATGAATTGAAGAATATTGAGCATACTTAGATCTATTGGAAACTTAAAGAGAAACATTTGAACATGTTTTTGGTCTCCTAAAGAATATAATTATTGGTGAAATGGATGAGGATAAATCCTATTTAATGTGTTTTTTTGGGCATGAGACATTAAGATGTGAAAACACATGATGTTCGTGTGAAAGGAGTTTTTATGCATCTAGTAATCTTTTATCTAGTTTCTACACCTAGTATTCCTATTCATACTTTCTTAAGTTCACTTAATGGTTTAATTTTCTCACCTCATAGACACATGACACATGCTCTCACACTTGTCATAAGTGTTCTACATGTGTCACATCTCTTGGAAGGTTAGTTATTCTTTCTATTTCACCTTCCTTCCTACAAGGAGAGATCATTGCACATTTAAAAAATTTATGATAGTTTATTGTTTAATCTTTGTGCTTGATTATTTTGTGGAAGTTCTAAATTTTGTATTCATAATTGGTTGCTCCAACATGGTATCAAAGTGTTGAATTGAAAGTTCCTTCTTAATTTTGGTGAATCTAGAACTGAGCCCTATCAAGAAGCATTGTGGAGCCAAAAAAAATTATTGTTGTGTCCAAAGGCCTAAGAAACCTTTTGTTTCATAAAAATAGTAGCTTTTAACTCTTGCATTTTTTGGTGTACAACACCTCGTTGTATGGTATAGATTTTGTACAATTCTATACATTACCATACAAATCCGTAATGTATAATTTTTTGTTGCAATTTTTTTTTTCAAAAATCACATTTTGTAAGTCTCAAAAACTTATTTGCAAGTATAAAAAATTGTTGTAGATATTTCTTGCCTTTTTTGGCCTGTTTGGATGGTTTTGTTATCAAATTTTCTATGGTTTTAAGAATTTTTTTAACAATCTATTTTTTAGGCCTGGATTTGAGCCTCATTGCCCCGCTTATGAATGTAGTGTCTTCTTGTTGTGGGAAATTTATTTTTATAGGCTTAAAACTTGACTCAATTAGATCACTAGCTCTTTTTCTTTACTCAGGCTTATACCTACAATAAGGGTTCTAATCCTTATGGCCATCTTCGCTTCCTTGTTGATATTTCTAGGCACATTAAAGTGTTATGTGTTATGTTTGAGGAAATTGGAGGAGTGGACAATTTGGAGTGTCATGTGGATTTTGATCCAAGTTGAGGTTGGGTTGTAGTAGGACAATTTCACCAAGTAGCACAACACAAGGGATAATTATGTCTAGATAGAGGGACTTGTGTCATGTGGGATGTGAAAATACAATAACCCTATTGATTTTGGCTAGAGAAAGTATTCAGGGGACTCCTTGTTTGGCCATTTTATAGATAAGCACAAACTATGGAATTGGTAAGTGGGGAGTTCATGCTAGTGAGATTAATTCAAGCGATGGCTCATAAGTTGGTGTTACAAGTACATACTTTTTTTGTAATGTGCCACACTACAATCTACATCATCCATGAGCTTGCATAGTTTTGGTCACACCTCCCAATGACTCAATGCTCTTCCATTTCCCTTGACTCGAGTTTTTTAATTCAAGGTAGATAGACTTGGTAAATGCCATTTCTTTTACACAACACCAACATAGATTAACCTAATTCAGTACTATCTCTCTTGCTTTAGTGGAAAATTCTAAGAGTGGATCAACATTTGATATTTTTTATTATTGTATATATTTTAAGTTACTTGGCTTGATTTAAACATTTCAATAATTTTTATCAAACTTTATTGTAATATTCATAGGATTTTAGTTTATCTAACTCTATTGTAACCACTAGTGGTTTCATTTAATTACCAATTAGATAGCTTCCAAACATTAAAGTGCTCAAAAGTGGGATTTTTTTTATTTTGTCATCACTAGAAAATGGGGGGTCCTTTTTTGTGAAATTTGTAGTGCTTATTCAGTCACCATCATAGTGGTGATGTTCATTTCTCCAAATAATACTTTTTTAACCTTCAAAAATTAGTGTTTAAATTATGTAATTTTATATAGGGCATAGCTTTCATCTTGATTATAAAAATTGATATTTTTTTAAAAAATCATCAAAATTTTGTAAGGATTTCAAATTTATAGTCAAAATTCTTCAAGTTCTTCAATCTACTAAGGGGGTCTCCATATATAAAAAATATATACCATTAAATTGCCACATTGGCTTCATATGAATGACTGTAAGCACGTGCCTACATCATTCTAGTCTAGTGTCACTTTGACTACTTGCACAACACCTAATGATGATGCTACTTTATGCATATAGTTACTTGGTAGTATTTTATATTTGACATACACTCCTTTGGATATCACCTACTATTGGGCTTGTCTCTTATTTTTCACATAACCCTCATGAGATTCATTGGAAGGCAGTCAAACATATTTTGAGGTATATTCATGACACCACTCATTTTGGTATTCAATACACATCAAGGACTTCATAGATAGTAGGCTACATTGACTCAAATTGGCTACGAGATGTTGACTCATGGAAGTCCACTTTTTTTTTCTTGGTTCTAGTCTAATCGCATGGTCTTGAAACAAGAAAACCACTATTACATTATCATTCATTAAGGATGAGTCTCAAAGAATAGTTCTTGCTAGTCAGGAGGTGCTATGGAAAATGACAACTTATAAAAAAGTTTGGTCTTCCAACTAATCATCTTACTATACTTTTGTGTGATAACTATTGTCACATGAAATTACACCTTGCTAAAACTAGTTTAGTGTTCTAATGACACAATGGGAATGATTTCAAGGTGCGGGAACTTGAAATTGAGATAAGACCTCTAAAGAAGTCAACTTCCTTTCTAACCTAGATGTAGTGTGTTGATCCAACCAAACACAAATTAACCTATAGGGTAACCCTAATATAGTAACTTGTAGAGGAAAAGGGAGAGATAAACATAGAAAATGAAAGGGTGTTGATGAACCTAAACTAAATGAGTTTCTTCCTACCCACTACAACATAGAAAACTAATTAAACTACTAGGAGAACTCCTATAGTTGCTTGTTATATCAACTCTTAGAAGTATGTATGGAGGTTAGGGTTTGACAAGCACTAAGAGGGAGACATAAGATTCAAAGTTAGCTCCCACAAACAAGTTTAACACAACATACAAATATATGAGAACAACAAAAATCTTTCCAACATAGAGGTAAACACATTTACATAAAATTCAAGAAGGGAAAAGAGGTGAAAATGGTAGTTTTTCATTAATATAAAGGCATAAAACTTGTTTTAGCTACATAAGACACAAAAATGTATGTATTATATTAGAGAAACAAAGGAATAACCCTTTACAAATTAGCACAAAGTTTTTTTATCCATTCAAAGGAGGTGCAAGGGAAATAGAGCATGTGGTAGGGGATGAAACTCTAGCCACAACCCTACCAATGAGTTATAGACATGTTTCCCTTTAAATCCCAAGCTAGAGGTGTGATACAATATTCCTAACACATTCATTCTTTAGTATTGAAGATAAATGGATTTAAGTGTACAAACCCTCCCATGAAATCCACTAAAAAATTGTGACCAAGGATGGCCTTTTGACAAAAATTGAGTCTACAATTCAATAAATTAAGTATGGGTTTTGTTTTCCCATTGGAATTAGTGAAAAAAATATTTAAAATAATTTTTAGAGCTCCATAGATCAAAATATAGTATTTGTAGGAGTTGCTAAGCATTAATGGCAATTTTGGGTCGAATAAAGAGACTTCGATCGGCAGCAAGGGTCAGATAGAACCAAGGACTTGAAACTAGGTTCCAAGTTCTTGTCAGGTCTCGTATTGCAATTGGAACCTAGAACATGCACATGGAATAAAATACAACAATGAGTGTTAGGCCTAGAAGATCACTTGGAACTTGTAAGTGCTAGACCTGGAATATAGTTTGAAACTTGGCCGCAAGGAAAGAATGATCCAATGGGTAGTGGGAGCCAAACAAAACCATGAACTTGGAATCGAGTTCTTGTTGGAACTTGGAACTACATGATAAAAGAATTAGAAATATGGAAATCATAATGCCTAGAATAACAATCAAGGTTGGAACTAGAAATAATTGGTGGGTAGCGAGAGCTAGACAAAATTGGGAACTTGGAACCAAAGTTCGAGTTCCAAGTTTCCACCTGGACCTACAGTTTGGAGGAAGAGAAGAAGGAAAATAAGTAGTGGGGATAAATGTTTGAAAGGAATTAGGAACCTAGAACTTAGGTTCCATATTCTTGTTGAGTCTTAGGTCCCATTGGAACCTTAAGAAGGAAGCAAAAAATTGGGAGGAAAAAGGAAATGCAAACCTATAACTTAGGCTCTAGGTTCTTCTCAAGTCTTGATTATTGATCAAAACCTAAATAAGGTCATGTCAGGACTTGAAAGAATTAAGGAACTTATAACTTGAAACTTTGGTTCTAGGTTTCTATTAGGGCCTATAATCCAACAAGGATGTAGGAAGAATGTGGGGAGTGGGGAGAAGGAAGGAACTTAGACTTGGAACCTTATGTTTTGAGTTCTCTTTAGGTCTTGAGACTCGATAGGGAGCTAGAACAAAGAATTAGAAGTGAGTGGAACAAGGAAAAAAATTTTAACCTAGAACCTAGGTTCCAGGTTCCATTTGGGTTCCATGGCCCAACATGGATTAGGAAGAAAACACCCCATACTAAGCCATTTTTTGGAATTTTTCCAATTGGGAAGCTTATTGAAGCCTAGAAAGGGGAAACTTCAACCACCAAATGTAAATTTAAGCATGACTAACCCATTTAGATTTCTCAGATCGATTATAACTAATGGGAAATTCAAGGGGGGACACAAAGTAAAAATAATAACCCAAGTACCATTCAAATTTCATGCAACCCAGTTGAGCATCAATGGACAAAGAACATTGATATTCACATGCAGTTCATTCAAAAACTTATTTAGAATGGTGTTCTATCCTTAGAATATTTGTGTACTAAGGATCAGGTTGCAAAATTCTTCACTAAATCTTTAACATCACCTCACTATCTTGCATTGTGATAATTGCTTGGGGTGAAGGAAGTTGTCCTCGGGGGGTTTTGGGTCCTCTTTCCTTTGTATATAGTTCTCTTTTTTGGAGAGGATATTTTTCCTAGTGGGTTTTCTCCTTTACTTCATTTATGAAAGACATATTTTGTACATGAGTATCTCATCATGCATTGTTATCAAGACTCATATTTTAATGAATTACTCCATAAGTATCAATTAAGGAGGGGTGTTAGTGTGAAAATAGTCTTTATGCATCTAGTTATCTTTTACCTATTTCTTACACCTAATATTCCTATTCACAATAGCTTAAATTCACTTAGTGGTTTACTTGTCTCACCTCATAGATACATGACACATGTTCTCACACTTTTCACAAGTTCTCTACATGTGTCACATCTCTTGGAGGATTAGTTAGTATTTTTTCACCTTCCTTCTTCTGTGTCCTACATATATAAGAAGAGATCATTGTACATTTACATGCATCTCATTATGGTTTCTTTCCTAATTTATTGTGCTTGATTCTTTGTGGAAGTTCTAAATTTTGCATGTTTATAGTTTTCTCCAACACATGATACTAGCTAATATTCCCTTCCTCCAAATTTTTTATAGGAATAAGAGGTGTTGTGTCACCTTGAAAAAGAACATAAATGGCTTCTTGCAAAGATATAGTTGAAGAGAGATCAAATTGACACTCAAAATAATCCAAATGCCCTCTCAGTGAGTTGAGAAGATGATCTTCCTTATGATAATTATTTTTTAGTATTATGTAGGTGAGGATGATTGATATGATGCATTAGAATGTGACTCCATGAAAGGAGATGATGAGTATAGTGAGTGTGATTCAGTTGATCTAGATTTTCAAAATGAGCATAGTATTGATGCAAAATAGTATACGAGTTATCTATTTATAGTATAAAGTATCCAAGGGAACTCATACAACTAACTCATAAGTCCAAGACACTATGTGAAGACATGACAACCAATATAGATGCAATACTAATGCAGGTTAGAAATAGATATTAGTTGAGATATGAGCACATACTTAGAAAAATGATATTGTTGCTAGAATAGAAGGAAATTCCATATGTATTAGTAAGAAATAACAATGCATAAATGATACTATTAGGAACAAAATTGTTACAAAGAGCATGATGGAGAGAAATAAGGTTCCAATACAAGAAAGGGTAGTGAAGAAGAAAGAGGTGCTACCAACTCATGAATAGGAAGTTCCAAAATGAGCAAAGTTGATTGGTGAAGCATAATTATTTTATACCCTATCATTGGAAGAGCTATGTCTAGGCAATGATATGAAGGAGGAAATTTATGTCCCTTCTTGTAGTCAAGTCATGTCTTGCATCTTTGATACAAATGATTTTATCTTTCCATATGGTCAAATGGACCAATCTTGTGAAGAGGTCAACATACAAAGGGAAGATAAATGCCTACAAATTGACATGGACAACTACAACATCACAAATGAAGTTCCATCCATTGATGTCAATCTAGGTTTTTCTCTTGGAAGGTAATAATAAAGAAGACCATTATTAATTTCAGGCTCCTTGGCCTTTCTCTAATTGAGAATGTAAAAGATGAATCAATTAATTGGAACAAGGAGCTAGTTGATGCATATGTACCAATAGTTCAAAGTTTTTTCAAGATGCACTAGCCTTTGCAAATTAAATTTTTTTGAACCATTTTATGTTTTCTCTTATGCCACATCATATGCTACTACTATTTTACTACAAAAGGATGAATATGGGAACTAAAAACCTATTAAATTGGTAAGTATGTCTTCACATGATAAATACAAGTGTGAACCATGGGAAGACAAAATGATATTAATAGAAGATATTGGTGCACATGTGGGTGCAACAGAGTTTAGTGAGTTAAATTCTAAATATACAATCATATTTTATTACCTCATAAATGATTTGAGAGGTAGAGATATAATAATTTTCCTAGAGTACTTTAGTTTTCCCCTAGATAGAAAGTCAATATGGAGCACTTGAGTTGTAGCTCTAGCAGTATATGTTGATATTGGAAAAAAATCAGAATTGGTTTTCTAATTGAATATTTTAGATGAAAAGAATGTGGCATGTGTCATGGTCATATACATTTATTGAGATATGTAGTGATAATGCACACTACCTCAAGAGCTTGGCCAAATACTTGGTGAAGATGTTGATCCATGTGATAGGCAAAAACTAGGGTAAATAATGAGAAATATGTAATGTATAGTATTTGCATTTTAGTTTGGTCTAAGTGTCAATCTGGGAGCCTAAACTTGTGAAAGGTGTAGTGGCTATAGGGGCAAGGTCTACATGTATTTAGGAGAGTTTCAATGAAATCCAGGTAGAAAATAAAATATACTCATTTAAAATTGTTACAGGAACTCTACTAAAAGTTGTTACAGGAAATGTGCAGGTTGCCAAAACTATGTAGGCTGCTACAAGAACTGTAGGAAAAACATAAACTTAAACAACTAAAAAATATCAGAATCATAACAATAAATTATAAACTATTATGTAAACCATTATATTTGAATCCTAAATAAAATCTATTCAACAAGCTATAGGATATAAAAGAAATGAAATTAAAAATAAATAAAAACATAAACATAAAACAAATTCACCACCATTTTGTGAGAGTGGGCCCTCCTCTCCTTTCATGGGGTGATTAAAACACTACTACGAACTCAAATCAAAAGAATCATGTATTTATTCCAATGAAACACATTACAATCTTTATTTTTGCTCCTATGGAACGCTTTCACTTTTCTTTTGTAGTTACATATTGCATTGTGCTATATTTCTAACTACTAATCTTCCTTACATTATCATCATTGTGCTATTATCCAGCCTTCCTTTTTCTTTTACATTGTTGTGTTTCTCCATAACCCCCTTCCTCTTCATGCCATTTTTGCATTATATATGGCAAAAAACATTTTTTACATGGCTTATAAGGTATGGCTTAGAATGAGACTAGCCACAAATATAGGGATTTGGTTTTTCCCATGGCTAACAAGTCTACTTAGAATAGGTAAGTTTATTTTCTACAACAAAACCTCACCATAGAATATAAAAACAAAAATATTGGAGGTTACAACAATAAATTAATATAGAAGGATATTCTTGGCCCATAGATAATAAAGCAAATAATTTATTAATAGCTGAAATTTGACAATTGCTCCATGTATTATGATCTCCACCTCCAATAACATGATGTAAATTATTTTCCAAGGCTAAAATTAGAAAATACAATCAAATGATTAATTTTTCAAATTTTACCCCAAAACTAAATTAAATATTTCTAGTTTATATTTAATCATATGCAACATAAGGGTGGTAAAATGGTATAGTACATCTAGTATGAAAATAGAGTATAAAAAGTGGAGATTAAGGTATACAAAAAGGCTTAAAATATGGGATAAAATAGAACATGTATGCCTCTCATCACCATGATACTTAGGATTAACAATGCCTATGTGAGTGCTACTTCTACCTTTTACATGTTATGTCGTGTTTCTTGTTGTGTCTTTTGTGTTATGTTGTGTGTGACCATGTGCAATCATTATCCCTATTTGATCATGATGAAGTGTGATTATCCTAGTCCCCCTTTTTTAATTGTATATTATTCAATT
>VDFB02008352.1:0-70427 GCA_007258455.2 Sequoia sempervirens
ATAAGAATTTATTAAAATTAATAATAAAAGATTAAGATTTTAATATTTATTTCTTTTTAACTTAATTGTGAAAATATATATATTTTAAAAGTTTAAATTATATATTCTTTATATTTTAATTTTTAATTTTTAATCTATTTTTAAATAATAATATTAATAAATATTTATTTTATTTTATTTTAAAATTAATTTAGATTTAAAACATTTAAAAAAAAATGTGATTTTTTTGAAGTTTAAATTATTATTTAATACTTTATATTTAAATTTTAAAGTTTATATCTAATTAATAATATTAATAAATATTTATTTTATTTTAATTAATAATATTAATAAATATATATATAAATTAATTTAGATTTAATTTTTTTAAGATTAAGTATGAATTCTTTTTTTTAAAGTTTAAATTATTATTCTATATTTTAAAGTTTGAATGTATTTTTAATTGATAGTAGTAATAAATATTTGTTTTATTTTAAAATTAATTTAGGTTTAAATGTGAAAATTATTTTGAATTTAATAATAAATTAAATTTAAAATAACGAATATTCAATATCTTATAATCTGTTAAAGTTAGATACTTAAATCAATTTATAATTATTTATGTTTACTTTTCTATTAAAATTTTAACTATTGTAGGACTGAGGATATTAATCATCGCGTCATCATCTGACGTCGAAGAATCAGAAAACAATAATAAGTGGATCAAACCGGACCCTAAATCTCCTTTATGGAAATACGTCACCCTTCTTGACAATATTCCAGGTGGTAGAGGTTACAAATGGACATGCCATGAGTGTCTAAAGGAGTATAGAGGTTCCTATACCAGGGTTCGTGGGCACCTTTGTCACATAACAAAGAAAGGGTGTGTTGTATGTCCTGGTCCAAATGTTGATGGTTGTTCAGGGAAGGGGTTGTCCCCTATGAAAATTGCAAAATATCAAAAAGAACAAGATGAAGTTGATAATCATGTTCAAGCATCAAAACAAAGGTCAGCTCTAAGTCTAAATAGACCCTCTTTGCATCCAAAATCAACTTCAAGGACATCTATAAGTCAGAAGATGAGCAATTTAGGACCTCTCAAAAAAGCATTTAATTTGTAAAGCCGAGAGGATTCTAATCAAAATATTGCTTGTTGCTTATATGCAAATGGAATTGGATTTAATGTGATGCGCTCTCCATATTGGCAAGAGACGGTTAGATCAATTAATGAAGCACCAAAAGGATACAAAAGTCCGGGCTATGAGAAGGTTCGTACTACCCTTTTGGCTAAAGAAAAAGACATTATTGGCAAACAATTACAGGTGATTCAACCTTCATGGAAAAGCTCAGGGGTTTCTATCATTTGTGATGGATGGAATGATGCCAGAAATAGGCCACTGATGAAATAGGCCACTGATGAAATAGGCCATGGATGCAAGGTTGATGAAAAAGACACTCAATTTATTGCCAATACTTTAATTGAAGCAATTGAGTCAGTGGGGTCAGAAAATGTTGTCCAAGTGATCACAAATAATGCAAAAGTATGTAGAGCAGCAAGGTTGTTCATAGAGGCAAGATTCCCAAACATTTGGTGGACTCCTTGTGCAGTTCATTCTTTGAACTTAATGTTACAAAAAATTGGCAAAATTCAATGGATACAAAAGATTCATGAAGAAGCAAAAGAAATTCAAATGTTTATTTCTAATCATCACATGTCACAAACTATTTATAAACAATTCGCTAAGTTGGAGCTGCTAAAGGTAAATTTTCTAAATTTCAAAATATACTTTCTATAAATCTTTTAAATATATTTTATATTATTAAAAAATTATTATTTTTTAATTGTAGGTAGTTGACACTAGTTTTGCCAAGCACTACATTGTTCTTAAAAGACTTGTGGATGTGAAGCAAGCCTTAAAAAGTATGGTGATTAGTGATATTTGGGTAGTTTTGGTGGCAATCTCAAACAAAGAGAGCAAATAATATTAGGACACTCATTCTTGATGATGATTGGTGGGCTCAAGTAGACTACTTGCTATCTTTCACTGGACCAATATACAACCTCATTCGTCATTGTGACACAAATAAGCCAATATTGGGCGACATCTATGATTGCATAGATACAATGGTAGAGCAGGTTAGAGACATAATCATAACAAAAGGGTAAGACCACTCTAAATTTTTTTACAACAAATATATGAGGTAACCAAGAAGAAGTGGGATAAAATGAGAACTCTTTTTGCAACTTTTGGGATATGCTTTGAACCCCAAGTACTACCATTTTGAAATGTAGGCATTGCCAAATAGGACAGCACCAAATATAGATATTGAAGTAGTTGACGGATATAAAAAAGCTTTCAAAAAGATGTTTACATATCCTAGAGTTGTAGAGATTCGAGATGAGTTTGGAACTTTTGCATCCTCTGATGGAACTTATGCAGATGTTGATGCAATAGCACATAAAAATGATATGGATCTTGTGAAGTGGTGGAATTTCCATGGTGCCACGACTAAACATTTGCAAAAATTGGCTAACAAACTTCTATGGCAGGTTTAACAATATATGAATTATATTGCAATTTAAATTATTTGTATTTGATTGTTTGCATTTGTATAACTTGTAACATCAATTTTTTTTATAGGTTTCAAGTTCTTTTGCATCTAAGAGAAATTGGAGCACATATAGCTTCATTCATTCAGTCAAACGAAATAGGCTGGCAGCTAGTAAAGTAGAGGACCCTGTATATGTTCATTCCAATCTTTGTCTCTTGTCGCATTCCTCAACAAACTACATGAAGGGACCTAATAGACTTTGGGACGTGCAGCTTGAGATGAGTGACATTGATGTATCCATACATGCATTGACACATCTCAATCCCATTCTTGAGAATTCTAACATAGTAGGAGGATCCTCTGGTGCATCTTCATCTAGTTCACAAAGTCTAGTATGTGGTCAAACTCAATCCAACTATCCTAGCTCTTCAGAGAATCTTAATGATCTAGAACTCCAATTCAAGAGAACAGTAATGATATTTTTGATAGCATGTGATTCTATCAATATATTTCAATTTTGTTTTGATGATGAAATTATACTTAAATATTATTTTTTTGGAATATGTAGCAATTATGTGTCCATATTGCTTCTAAAATAATGAAAAAATCTTTGAATAACTTAGAAAATTGTGTTATATATATGGGTTTTTTTATTAATGCCGTATCTTGCCATATCCATATTAAGGGTCTTGAAAAATGGCTGTATCTGTATCCATATCCATGTCCATGCAACTTTGAAAAAAGATAACCAAACGCCACATGAACAAGCAAGAGCAAGGCCTTGCAAATGTTAGGGTATTGATATCAGAGTGCACCTTGCAAATGTTAGGGTATTGATATCAGAGTGCGCTAGAATAGATGAAATTAAAAGAATCCTTAGTGCAAAGCAGCTACACAGAGATAACTTAGTGGCCAGACAGAGTTTCCAGCAATTCCATAACCCACAAAGGTCACCTCGCTCTAAAGATTTATCCTTCATCAAAACCACAGGTCCTGAACAACAATGGAAGATGCAGCCACGAGGCCAAGGAGAGGAACCCAAGTGGTGGGTTTGGAGCAATGAAAGAAAGGATACCTGTCGGACCTCACAATGGGAAACAACACTGCAACCTCAACAGAAACAACACATAAAGCTAAGGATTACTTTCCTGGTCATCTGTTTTTGTTGTTATGTTTGCAGTCCAAGTCTGTCTTTTTTTTTCTTAACAGCTAGAAGGAAAATTAGATCAGAATATTTGTTGCTTGCTTAAAGCTCAACTTTTGTACTCTTTAAAGTCCTTTTCATTGTCTATCTCTGGCACCTACAAATTGATATTTTGTAAACATCCCCAACAAACTTTATGCTTGTTTGTGGAATTTTCATTATCTTCACTCAATCATACTCATATATAAATACTCTGATTAAAAAAGAAACAACATGCTTGTTTGCAGTCTGACACTTCAAGTAAGCTGTCTTGCCCATCTTCAGAGAAATATTTCAACTACAAATCATAGATCTAATATTATTTATATCAGAGGGTCCCTCCCAAAGCTGTGGAATGAGGTTGCCCTATGAACAATGGTATGTTACTCTTGAGAGAATATTTAAATGTATCTTTTCTTTTCACTTTATGCTCCTAGGTCATTTCTGTCAAAATAAGCTGGTCAGTTTACCATTCATTTTACTTATGTCCTTAGAATACTTTGTTCAGGAGGTACACCATGGTCTTTCTGCATCAATCCTTTATTCTTCTTCTGGTGTCTCATGCTCTTAACCTAGCTCCCCCCTTTCCTGAATCCTATGTTCAGAGCGCAGGTTTCATTTGATGCTAAGCAATGCAATAGAAAAAGGAAATTGTTTCCCCTGCTAGAGGTGGTGAGAATTTGGGCTCTAATTTGTCTGGTGGGAATGTGTATGCTTAGAAGAGTTTGTGGAAGACAATGGTGCTGCCAAGTTTGGTTTCCTTGTGGACAAAGGCTTATGCCCTGACCATCCCTCAATGCCTACCAAGTTTTCATGCCAATCGTCTTTTGGACTTGGTGATTTATCTTCTATCGTTGAGTTGTTGCAGGATAGATCTTCTAGGATGGAAAAGGAAATTGCTATGCACAACAATATTTTGGAGTGGTTTTTCTTGGAGATAAAAAGACTGAATCTGAAAATTTATGTGTTACATCAGAGGCTTCATAGAACTAATCCCCAACCGGTGGTCAATGTGAATCCCAAACAGCTGGATTGGAATGTGTTGGAGGAGATTTGTAGACTTTATGAATCCAACGAAAAACAAGAGGAAAGGATTAGAGTTTTGGAAGCTAAGCCGTTATCAGTTAAGCAAACCCTTAAGAAAGTTGTGGATGTTAGCAAGCCCACAATTAAAAACTGTGCCTATAGCATTAAGATGCTTCGAGAAGCTCTAAAGTCCTATGGAAATTCAACTCAAGAGAGGCCTAGTACAAGGACCTGGAGCAGAAATATGAGTAAGGTAAAATATTCCTAGTGATCAGGCCATGGATAAGCATCTTGAATTTACGAGAGACAAACAGGAGGCAGTTGTGTCCCCTAACTCATTGTAATTATGTGCCCTGATTTTAGTATGCCTGTTTCTGTTCTTCATTTTGTTGTGGCTTTGCTGCAGCATGACTTTTCCTCTTGGCTAACCTTGTGTAAGGAGCTTTTTTTGTTTTGATCTCCTATCATCTTTTTGGTTTCTTGCTGTAAAAGGGAGGGGAGCCCTTTCGAAACCCTTTTTTGGTACCCTTAATCAAAAAAATATCTAATTCTGCAAGGCTGTGGTCCTGTTCCTTTATGCCTTTTGTGGGGCAGCCTCTTGTTGGGCCTGTAGGCTCTGTTTTTTGTGTGTACAAAGGTTCAGACTCTTTCAAAATCCTGCTTTTTACCCTTTACCAAAAAATAAAAAATCTAATTCAAAGTTGTGAATCAAAAATCATGGCAGCAGGAGGAAAAGAAGCATTAATGGCAGCAGAGAAAATGGAAATTAGTTTGATGGCAGCCAGCACTCCTGCCCATGATTAAACACCAACTCGAGCCTAAATTCAAATATTAGGCAGCCAAACTCAAACAGCAGCAACAAACTTGAGATCAAACCTTGCAGCAAACAGTAAACAGCAGCTACAATCTCCTTCTTGAATCTTTGGCATGACCCAATATAAGCAATGAAATATTATGTAAATAATGACTGTTCTCGTATCTGAAAATAATATGCCCTATAGAAACCCTGGCGAACATGAATCAATTATTTTTCAATAAAAGTAGAAGTCCTAACATTCTGTAGAAATTTTAGGGTGTTTTTGAACTGCTTGAAGTTTGCCAAGTTTTGAATTTGTAAGGAAAAATTTGGTGAACTTTGGGACTTAGGTCACATTTGTAGGACTTTTTTATTACTTGTAATATTCTTGGTATGCAACCTTCACCTGAAGCTGCTTGGAACCAGAAGAAGCAGCATGAAGAGTCGATGGTTGCTGCAATTTTTGCTATTATAACATACCATTTCATGTTGCGAGGAGCACATATTGGGAGTCACTGGTCAATGAATGCTCAATTGATAGGAAAGGGTTCAAGGCACCTAATCTAAACGATTTGAGAGGGCCCTTGTTAGAGTAAGTTGTGAAAAATACTGAGGTGATAGTAGAAGATTAAAAAGGAATTTGGCTTAAAAAGAGTTCAGTATTTTGTCTGATGCATGGACAGATGGTAGGAAGCAAACATTGATTAACTTTCTATTGGCTTCAAGTGACCATTTGGTGTTCTTTAAGTCTATTGATGCCTCCCATGAATGAGAAAAGCTCGGACTTTATGCAATATGTTGGAGAAGGTGGTTGTGAAATTTTGTGATGACAATTCAAAAACATTTGCAACAGCAAGGAAACTTCTTGATGAGATGCACCAAACTAACTTTTTGGAGCCCTTGTACTGTCCATTGAATTGAATTGATATACTAATTGAATACAGAAGCGAAATTGGAGAGATCAAAATTGTGGTTGAAGAAGCTACAAACATCACCAAATGTCTACTAACACCCTTGGGTGCCTAACAAGATAAAAGAGTACACCCAAAAATGGTCTCCCTGATTGTTGTCCCCAAAATCTGTCCTGACATCCCTGTACTAAAAACATGATGGAAAATAGAAAAAACCCAATGGGTTATTCATATGAGGTCATGAACATGATGTAGGATGCCATCCAACATTACCATGGGAAAAATACTAAGTAGCCGGTTCGCTGGGTTCTAGGCTGGGTCCTGGTCCTGGTTCGCTCCTGGTTCGCTCCTGGTTCGGTTCGCCTGTGGGTTCGACCAGGGTCCTTCATTTTTGGGTCTGGTTTGCCCAGGCAGAACCCAAGAGAACCCGGACAGAACCCAGACAGAACCCAGGCGAACGAAGACAGAACCTGCGTGCCTAGGCATCCAAAAAGTGTTTTTTTGAGCAATTTTTTAATGTTTTATAGAGTTTGATTTTGACCCACGCCCAAGGGAACCCTAAAAGTGACCTTTAATCACTTCAAACACCTTAACTACCTCATTCTTATTCATTTGTTTTGCTCTTTTTGACAATGTCAAAAGCATGGCTGCATACAGATTAGGCGAAAGACCTTTCCTTTTAGTTTAGCAATGCATGGAAGATTCAAAAAGTATCCTTGATATTACAAAAAGATGTGTTTATACACTTCGATTGTGCAGTCACCCTTTGGTTCTTTCAAAGAAAAATCTGCCTATGCCACTGTTACACTGCACAGGTAAACAAATTTTGTATTGGGGAGCTATATTAAGTTACCACTCTCAAGACCAATGTAACAATGATACAAAATAATGTTTGAGACTGCAAGAAGACATCAAAATGGCTAGTGTATAAACAAATTCTTATGATTTCTGAAGAATGCTGATAACTCTACTCAGTTGGCTTCTTTTTTCAAAATCATACAAATTGAACCCTGGCATCAATAGATTCTGTATATCAAGCTACCACAATTCAAATTTCAACGATGAATATTTATCATGCATGTTTTAAATGACATTCAAGTTTATGGTGGTTTTGTTGTTTATATGATGTATGTGATATTTTAATCCTAATTCTTGCTTCAAGGCTGCATATATATATATATATTTTATTTTTACATGTTTTTTGTACTAACGAACCCAAAACGAACCGGACCCACCCCCAAAAAATTTTAGCCGAACCGGTGAACCGAACCCGAACCGGTAACTTAGGAAAAATAAAAGAAAATATGAACCCACTTGGTGCATAATTAATCAATTGGAATAGGCAGCTCCATCAACCCATACATGAAATAGCCTACTACTTAACACCATTTTTTTCTTCTTCAGTTCCTTTAAGGCTATTGAGGACGCTATGGTAGGGCCTCAATACATGCATAAAGAGGATGACAAACGGCAACACCCTCAAAGACACAATTTTTGAAGAGTTCCAGATTACAAGGGTGCAATGTGAGGTTGTTTTCTTCACCTCTATGCATTCAAAGGAGAATGACCCAACAGCTTGGTTAAAAAAATATTCCTTCACAAGTTCAATCATATTCTCATTGATACTAGACTTCTTTTACAATTACAAGTTTAGTTTATCTATAAAGTTCTAAATTTCTTATTTGCAAATTTGTAGTGGGAAGATTATGGTGCAAAAAAATCAAATCTTTAGAGCCTAGCCATACGCATTTTGTGTCAGGCTGGGGCAGGTGTGGGAGTTATGTTTGGGACAGCATGACAAATGACCAGACTAAGCTGTGCTGTCAGAGGCAGGAAGGAACATTCTATGTTGGATGGATTGCAGTTGTTGGGATGGAGCAGACATGGGCAGGTGGGCAGGCTGTGAACTGCATTTGGATGGGAGGTTGCGTTTATAAAATGTCAGTTTAGGGAGCTGTGAGGGAACTTGTGAGTGCATAAGTGCTGGTGCTGTAGTGGTGGTGAAATAATGTGGCATTGCAGTGCATTGTACTCCTTTTTGGCATAACACTATTAAGAATCATTCATGTGTTCTCACAATTCATTTTTTATGACTTTTAGCAGAATTTTTGTACGGTATTAAAGTTCATTTTATGAATCTACGTATATTTTTAGTGTGTCAAATTTTTGTCGAGTTTTTTCCATTACCAAGTTCTTGTCAAAAAATTTGCTGCCGGGATTTTCCCAAGTCTGAGTCTTAAATCTCTGATTCACAATTTACAAAAGCAAGTAAAAATAAAATCATCACATACAAGTTAAAGCATCATCATATACTTCTTTTAATACATAACTGAATTTGTGGATGAGAAGAATCACATAATGGTAGTATAGCATTCAAGGGTATGAAATCTGATTTCACAGTATTGAAGGCATGTGTTTGTGCATGTATACGTTGCAAATTGAATTAAAGTTGTAGATGGAAACAGCTGTTGCAACACATCAATCCACCTTATGTAAATTGATTTCATTAGCAAGTTGCATTGGATCAACACACAGTTAATGTTAAATCCGTGTTAGAGAATCACACATTAGAATATCCAAGGCAATTACAGATCAGAAAGTATGGCCTTCAATTTGATTTGCTTCATATGGAGATTAATCTTCACATATAGTTAGAAGAATGTAAGTTTGCAGTTTATAAAGACTATAATTGCAAAAGTTCTTACTATCCAACGAAAACTGACTAATTAAGCTCCCATCATGTTGTTTGATTGGCATTTGATTTTATCCTTTTGGGATACAACTACCCAAAATACTTGTGCTCTATCAAAGGGAATACAGTGGTTATTTTAAAATATTGAGCCAAGATCTTCTTTACTTTATCTTGTTTGCATTTCCTTGAACATTTGAATTCCTAGAATAGTTGCAAGAATTAATGAGCCTTTAGATTCTCCTTCCTCTTCTCAAGATAGTGCACACCTACATCTCAAGAATTTAGTAGTCTCAATGAATGAAAAAACCAATTTTGTAAGGTTCGCTGGTCTAAGATCCTTAAATCAAATACAACTTGGTTAATAACCGAAGCCATGATGCATAAAATTGATCCTCTGAGACCCTGCACAGAATATTTTTCTAGTAGGAATTTCACTCTACAGTTAAAACTCTTGGCAACTATAATTCTGAGTTGGATTATACCAAATGTTGACTGCAAAATGGTATTGGGAGGCCACTCACCTTCTCATTACTATTTTGTATTTTATTTTCATTCTTACCTACAAATAATATGTAAGTTTTTCTTTAGATTGCATGTCAGCAGTCATGATTGTGTCATTTTTTATTTGTCATTTAAAGCAAATGCAAACAAGCTAAGCACATGCTACTTTATTCTGGATAAACAGATCTGCTGAGTAAAGGTTACAAGGAAAATGAAGCAATATTCTTTTATATTCATTTTACAATAGAATAGTCTTGAATTCAACAAAGCAATCTAAAGCAAGACATTATATGCATTAACAAATGAAAAATAACTTTATGGGCACCATTTCTCTTAGGTCACAAGTAACTAACACATGGAAGAATATCAAAATACAACATGCCAATCCAAACTATCCACCAAAAATCTAGAAAATCCATACCTGCAAAGCAATAGCATAGCCACCTGTTGAATTTCGGCTCAGAAATACAAGTTTAATTGATTTACGATGATGCTTGATAAAATTTAATGCTATCGGTTGGAGGGCCTGCAATACCATGGTATGTTCCCACCACAAACCACTGTAGAAGAAAGGACTACCAACCACAAGCACAACAATATCCTCTTCATGGAGTCCTAAACTCATTCGTAATTCCTCTTTTCCATGCAATGCTGAAAATCTTTGTGCAACCCATGCATCATGTGGAGAACCAGATATTACAAAGAAGTTTCCAGTATCAAGCTGACTGTACATCATCTGTAAAAGAAATTAAAAGTTAGGCACCACCATGCTTTGTATGCAATTTTTTACTTTGTATAATATAGGAATTGAGATTATAACTATGGAAAGATTTTGATCCCATTGGCATTTCATGGTAATGCAACTCAGAAACTTTGTCCACTTACTGCGAGGGTATAGTCTGGAAACACCACAACATCTGCTCGTTGAAAGGTATGCTGCCACTCTGAAATAATGTGCTTCCAGCCATTTGAAGCATAAAGTCTCAGACGTTTTCCAAGAGTATCCTCCTGAATAATCCATATTACAGGTACCAAGCTAAAAGGCTCTTGCATAAGGCTGCAAATGTAAATAAATACATTTAAGTTTTATGTCCTTGCATGATTGCTAAAAACAGAGAGTGGAATGGTGCTTAATAAGGCAGTGTTTGAAATGCTAGATTGTTAAATATATTAGAAAAAAACTTAGAAGTTATAAATGGATAGTAAATAATGAAAAATTAAAATAAGATGCCTAGATTTGGGAAACCAAATTCTTTGCAACAGGAACACGCAATGTGTACTATATTGAAAAAGCTATTCTGCAATTATATTGAACTTTTTTGCTTTCTAGGTGTTCAGACCTCTAGTTTAAGACTTCCTATGCTTAAAATCATGGCATGGTAAAATGATTGGAAGAATGTAACATTAAATCCAAATGCTAGAATTTGAAATAGAGAACAATTACTATCAGATTTGTTCCAGTTATATCAAGCTCTTTTCTCATTTTTCCTTGGAGCAAAGAGAGATTGAGAGATTGCTTCAATGTGAAAACCTTATAGAAACTAAATGTTGAAGCATGGAACCAGAAGCGAAACAGAACAAGCCACAATTACCACAGCACATAAGTACATTGCAGTAACATTCAGCAATGTGTGATACCTCTTAACAGAGGATAAGACACAAAGACTAACAGAAGGATGTGGCCCTGAACCTTTATTAAGCTATATTAGCATCCACCTATACCACAAAGAAAGATGGAGGGAAGGAGAAGGGCATATATATGAATGACTGTATTGTAAGAAATATATCACCCAAGCATATGTGATGCATATATCTATGCTTGTGGAATGAATGTACATTGTATATAAGAAGTGAATGATATGAATATATGAATGAAGTAGTCTTATGATGTTTATGATTGTGTATAACTTTCTTTTGCTGATATGTTTATCTGCCATAACTATAATAGTTTCCTTCATATTGTATCACCCTGAGATTAACTTTCTGACTTGACTTATACAAACCTTGTCCACATTTGGTTTCATTGCCAAGATCCCAATTTGTTGCTGCATAGGAAATAAACTACAAAAATAGGGAAAGAAGTTCATAGTAAAGAATACTACCAGAAAAAGCAGTATTATTGCCAAATATGATAATGATGGAAGGGTGTGGTAGCACATACCAGGTGCTGATCCTTGCTGAGGGGTTAGGCACCTAGGAGATGGTGATGGAATGGTGAGAGATCCAAAAGGACACAACTGCAGAGGCTTCTTTATTAACAGCAATTAAGAAGCCTCCAACCACAACATAGCCAAACGAATATGCACCTGTTCACCTTTCCATACTGTCAAATCTCCTATTGAACATCAAAAAGATAGTTCCTACTTTTGCAAAACCCACTACTGTTGCATCCACCAAACAATCTTATATTGACATCTAAATATGCATGCAATGCATTCAACAGACTATCTTACACTAGAAAACTTCTTATGAGAAGGTTAAGAATGCCTACAAGCATTTACTACCATAACCTAGATTTCAAAATTTGGCAAAAGATAAACTTTGAGATATCGGAGGAACTATCTTGGTAAAAAATTTGGAGACAATGGAATCTCTTTTTGAACAAGTCTCAGCCAGATTGTCTTGAGGACAAGACAATGGTTCAGGTCGCAGCAGGATGTTGGCAAGCATGGAACCGAAAGCAAAACAGAACAAGCAACAATTACCGTAGGACTCAAGAAGTACATTACAGTAGCATCTAGCAATGTGCCATACCTCTTAATGGTTGATAAGACACAAAAACAAACAAAGGAACGTGTCCATACAACCTTATAAGCTATATTAGAATCCAACTATACTGCAAAAGGAGATAGAGGGGAGGAGGACATATAGATGAATGAATGTATTGTAAGAGATATATCACCCAAGCATATGTGTTGTATATATCTATGCTTGTGGTACGAATGTACATTGTATATAAAAAGTATATGATATGAATATATGAATGGAGCAATCTTATGATTTGTATGAATGTGTATAATCTTTCTTTTGCTTATATATTTATATGCCACAACTAGCCTGGTTTCCTTCTTTTTGTATCATCTTGGATTTAACTTTCTGACATAACTTATCCCAACCTTGGGTCTGAATTTATTGTCAACACCAGAATCAAGGACCCTTGGTGCCATTTGGTATCATGATCAGCAACATTCTTGCAAAAAAAAATGCAGATTTGAGTGCATATTTTTCTATGGTACCATTTGGATGTTGAAAAAATTTAGAAATATATTGCAAATGGTGCAGCACAAACCTAACAGCATAGAGGAGAATGCATAATAAAGGCAAAGCATGGAGCTATGAGATCTGGCACCAGAAGAAGAAAGAAAAATAAGGAAGAAAGACAAAGGAAAATCAATATCTTTAAGCTTTTGTAAGATGATTTAGCTTGCTGATAGGTTCTGAATGATTTGCTGGCTGTAGAAAGTGAAAAGGCAACTTCAATAGTGCACAAAAAATTTTGCGTTGTTAAAACTACAGCAGCTTAGCAAAAAAATTCAAAATGTACTTATGTGCAAGGACAGATTATGCAAAACAAAGAAAAACAGAGTAAACAGCAAAGAGATGCAGATTCAACAACTGCAACAGGTACCACCACAGATTGGGTCATAAATGCAGAAATAGAATCACAATAAATTGCAATTAGTCAGGAATCGCCCCTGCAGCAAATTTTCCCCCCAAAAAAACAGTTTTTTTAAATTTAATTGGTCAATACCAAAAACCTGCAGCAAATTTTCCTCCCAAAAAAACAGTTTTTTTAAATTTAATTGGTCAATACCAAAAATCAGTCAATATGACTTTTGGACCTATTTAATTTGTATTTTTTGGCATTTTCAATCATTTCTACAGTGAGTTTTGAAGATTTTTCTGGAGCAATTTCAGACGAAATTTGATAGTTTGACAACATTTGAGGGAGCAATATTATATTTGATTGAAACATTGTCAAGTACAGTCTTCAGCAGCTTCACATCTTGCATATCCTTTATTATTTCATCATGGTGTGTCCCATGTTCTTACATTCCTCCAAAACAAAAAATCAAATATTTGGACCACAACCCTGAACCCATTTTCTTCCCCTTAGGCTTGCATTTCAGATTTACAGATTTTTAACCCATATTCCAGCCTAAACATTTCTTCCTGTGTCTATGGCTTCTTTCCTTTCCAATTTATCTTCTTCATTCACTTATGACACCATATCCTTCTGTATTACTCACTATGACAATGTTTCCTATAATTCCTATGCCAATGACTGCATTACCTTGTTTTTCTTCCCAGTCCTCTCTTTTCTCAAAATTTGTGAAGAATAACTATACGCTCTTAAAACTTCCTGCTTGGATTTATTGCTTGTTTGTGGGAGTTAACCTCATTGGTGTTAAATTTAAATGAACAGAATAGATGCACAGGAAATAATTCAAAATCAGAGACAATAACACAGCAGATACCCTGGGAAAACCCTCCACTTGAGGGAGAAAAACCCAGCAACAAAGATCTCTCTTCTCTATATAAATAATGGCAACAATTTGCTTTACAATGAGGCCAATCACAAGGCCAATATTCAGCACCGACACTAGATGCAATGGCAGATAATGATCTGCACTAAATCTGCCCTTGAAGACATTCGCAATCTGCTCTTGGTGAAATTCGCACTTGATTGATGTTCGCCCTGTATATATTTCGCACTGTATGATGTGTATCTTTGTAAGATATTCGCACTGTATATATACAACTTAGGGAGGTCGCACCTCCTCATATCATAAGGTTGGCCAAGATAAATGTTATTTACAAGACACAAAGGAAGTCGGCCAGAAATATATTCATTAAGAATGTCGGCCTTAATAAATATTAAATGTCTTCTAATGAATTTCGAATTCTTTCATGTCGGCCATAATATGAAATACAAAACAGTAAATATAAATTGAATAGCCAACGGCTATCATTCAATTTATTTCTCCACGAAAGAGATGAGCTGGAAGGAACTACCGAAGCTGCTAAAACATTAACACTCCCTCTCAGCTAGGGAGAGAACTTCCAGCTGCATAATGCGAATCATCTCCATATGAGGTTCATCTGCCATCATTGCCTATAATCAGATATAAAGAGAGAAATATCACCTCAACATGATATTTGATATCGTCTCGATATCAACCATCAAATGGTAAGTACTAGTGTTCATCACTTGCGTGATGTTGTCACCTCAACGTGACTTTCACCATGGCTCTCCCAGAGGGTGAAACACAAGTACAAGAAGATCATCACGGACTCTCTCACGTGATGTTGTCATGGAGTCACAGACATGACATCCACCTTATTTCATTTCGAGAGGTGGAAACAAGAACTTTCACCTCAAATTCTTCCATCGAAGGTGTATGAAGTGTTTGTCACTTTAGCGTGATGTTAATCGCCTCAGCGTGACTTTCCTGCATGACTCTCTCCGAGGAGGTGAAACACAAGTACAACATATGTCATGGAGTCACACGGGCATACCATGACTCATTTCGAGGAGGTTGGAAACAGGGGCTTTCACCTCAAATTCTTCCGTCACGGAAGAAAATGCATTAACAGAGTTCACCTCGAACTTCTCCGCAGAGAAGAAGAACTCATTAAGCAAGGCTCGATCTTTGAGACTCATACTTTCGATCCAGGCTAGATTCTCCACCATACCAAGCTTATCTCGAGAAAGTATCACGAGACTTTATCTGGCGAGGCTTGGTGAGAATATCTGCCGCTGCTCATCGATGCTAATGTACACCTCAAGCTGTCTGACCTTCAGCGGTACCATATCTGCGATATAGTGGTACTTGATCTCAACATGCGGATGCATCATGAAACCTGCGGGATTGACTTCGCACAACTCGATTATCACAATGAATAATAGTAGGCTCATTGATTGTCCAAACAATCCGCAGAATTCACGAAGCCCTGCTGCTTCGGGTTGCATACGAGCTGCAATGTACTTTCGGCCTACCGTACTCAATGCTCTGAGAAGATTGCTTCTGCGCACGAAATCATAGCGAGAACCCAAAGGCGGAAACGCGGTGAGGAGGTGCTCTTCCGATCTATGACACAACCTGCCCAATCAGAATCAGTGAAACCATGTAACTCCAAGTCTGCATCTGAAGTATACCTTAACCCATATCCAACTATGCCACGCAAGTATCTCAGGATATGTTTAGCTGCAACAAGATGTATCTGTCTCGAATCACACATAAACTGGCTAAGTGCACTCACTGCATAGCAAATATCAGGTCTAGTGTTAACTAGATACATCAAGGATCCAATCAGTTGTTTGTACAATGTAGGATCCACCAAATCTGAACTAGCTGCAGCCTCCTTAAATTTATGTAGGTTGGTTTCCATGGATTTACAAACCATCATGCCAAATCTCTTAAGTATATCAATGGTGTACTTTTCTTGAATTAGAATCATCTCATCTGGTTTCTGCCAGACTTCTAATCCAAGGAAGTAATGCATGAGCCCAAGGTCCTTCATCTCAAGTTCTGAAGTCAACTCCTTCAAGAATCAGGTGATCTTCTCCAGTAAGGATCAGATTGTCATCATATAAAACCAAAATTAATGCATCACCATTGATTACCTTGAAGTAGAGATTTGAATCAGCATCATTCTTTAAGAAGCCCAAACTTGACAGGTATCGATTAATCCTTTCGTACCATGTGCAAGGAACCTGCTTAAGACCATACAAGGCCTTCTTTAGCTTGCAAACATGTGACTTCTTCCCATGAACCTCGAAATAGTGAGCAACAGGAGCAAATGTTTCTTTATAAACAACTCCCTCTTTCTGTGAAAACCCACGAGCTATGAATCTTGCCTTGTACTTCTTCAATGCTTTCATCTGCATCTTTAAGTACGGGCTGTCCTCTCAGAACACTCTATTCTTACAACATTGCAGTCTTCACTTCTTCTCAGCAAGTCACTGAACTCCCTCTTGATTCCTACTTCAGAGATTGCAAAGAAGACTTCTGGAAGTGAACTCCCTCTAGCCACTAACTCAGTCTCATGGCTGCAAGTTGTTTGAACATTTCTTTGGTCGGCATGATTCCCTCACAAGATGCCTCAAGCTTTTCATCACTAAGCAGTCTCTCATCTCCTTCTTGCTCCTAAATCTGTCCTGGGAGCATTTTAGAGAGAGATTACTAACAATTTATAGCTATTCAAGGCTAGAATCATACAAAGTTTACTATATCAGATTATAGTGTGAGTACATAAGAATTTAAAACATGAATAAATCAACCTAAAGAGAAATATATAAAAGATCAGAATGAAGGGATAAGAAAACTTATCTTTATTGAATTCTGATATATCTTCTTTCATCTTTTCTTCTCTCAGAAGTGCCAATCTTAGCACAACAAAAGATAAACTACACAACACACATTATGTAGTCAACATATTCAATATAGTACCAGCCTTCTCAAGGCACCATCTTAGTCCATGCACATAGAGAATGGTATCGATGTGACCATCCAATCACAACGAAATTGCATTCCTCTTTTCATCTCAAAGTCACACTCAAAGATCTTCACAGCGAAATGCAATGAAAGATTGACATCTCCAAGGGATCTTATGCCAGAGATTACTATCACAATCTTTACCGATCACACATGATTCAAGTAAACAAAGTTAGACTTGCACAACTTAGCAGACTGAACTTCATCCTAGATTTCAGAAGAATAAACAAAAAAATAATACTTATCTTGATGAAATCAGACTCTCTTTTTCAAGTCTGCACTTTTCCCAGCAACAAGAATAGGTAAGCACAAAGGACCCATACAGGACTTCTCGATTTGCTTCACCCTTAGCAGTGGCGTCGCCTCATACTAATTCCAAGCAAGATCGATATTACTCTTCTAATATTCAAGTGCTTGTTAGGCTGATTGACATCATATGTTCAAAGCCACGTCCTTAGATCAAGTAGATGCATTCATCCATGATCTAAATTCCTCCTTACTATCGCACGGAAGACAAGCTACAGAATACTCTTGACCAAAGACTTCAATCCATGTCTGGGAAGCAATGCTAGAGGCATACGCTCAGTCAAGGCTCTATTCGATGATCTCTGCCTAGATGGTAGAACGCCAGAATGAGGAGAATGTGAATCAGAAAGAAAACACAGAAGGAGATCGGAGTTCCTCTTAAAGATCGACAACTTTAAAATGGTAAGCACCCAGGTTCCTACAACATCATACTTAGGTCCTGAAAGCTCAAGAACTTTTCTCTTAAGCCTATACAGATGATCACACGACCTCTTTATTGAAGAAAATGACCATTTACAGATTTAAGTCGTCAGATTTTAGCTTCGCTGATTATCACAAACATCTAATCGACCCGTGAAAACTTCCATGATCTTGTCAACTTCCCGTTCTTGACAACACGAAAAAACTCCATTGACTTTTACGACATGAACACTCCAATAACTGCCCGACCATGAATAGGTGGAAGGCTCGAATAGAATAAATATGACCATAAGAAATATAGGCCCACAAAATTGACGATGAATAATAATCGCAAATATGGTCCAGTGCAGAAGTGTTGCATGAATGGTAATCAGAATACATGTACCATATATGAATCCGTCAGGATAAGAATAATTTTGACACTATGATTGCATCTCAGCTATGCCGACATTGACCAAAGATAATGAATCATAACCACCAGCCAGAATAATGAATATGATCGCTTAAATTCTTCCAAGAAATCATCAACTCTGATTGAATCTTCACACAGAACCCGCTCTGATACCATGTTAAATTTAAATGAACAGAATAGATGCACAAGAAATCATTCAAAATCAGAGACAATAACACAGCAGATACCCTGGGAAAACCCTCCACTTGAGGGAGAAAAACCCAGCAACAAAGATCTCTCTTCTCTATATAAATAATGGCAACAATTTGCTTTACAATGAGGCCAATCACAAGGCCAATATTCAGCACCGACACTAGATGCAATGGCAGATAATGATCTGCACTAAATCTGCCCTTGAAGACATTCGCAATCTGCTCTTGGTGAAATTCGCACTTGATTGATGTTCGCCCTGTATATATTTCGCACTGTATGATGTGTGTCTTTGTAAGATGTTTGCACTGTATATATACAACTTAGGGAGGTCGCACCTCCTCATATCATAAGGTCGGCCAAGATAAAAATTATTTACAAGACACAAAGGAAGTCGGCCAGAAATATATTCATTAAGAATGTCGGCCTTAATAGATATTAAATGTCTTCTAATGAATTTCGAATTCTTTCATGTCGGCCATAATATGAAATACAAAATAGTAAATATAAATTGAATAGCCAACGGCTATCATTCAATTTATTTCTCCACGAAAGAGCTGAGCTGGAAGGAACTACCGAAGCTGCTAAAACATTAACAATGAACACCCCACTTCATATGGTGCCTTTGCTGTAAATCCCAAATGGTATGCACCAAGGGAGGGTAGGGTGCCTCCATGTGATGACCCAGAGGTTTTAGATGAATTCACACAGGCCATTGATAAGATGTATTCAAAGGAGCAGGTTTCAATACTTTGCTCACAATTCCTTGACTTTGCAAATCTTCGTGGTCCAAATTTGAGTAAACCACAAGCAAGGTTGGATACAGCTATATTAGCTCAAACAAACCCTATTGGATGGTGGGCATGGCATGGGAGGGATACACCACATTTGAAGACACTTGCCACTTGCCTCCTTGCACAAGTTGCTAGTTCCTTTGTTGCAGAGAGGAATTGGTCCACATATAGCTTTATCCACTTCCTCAAGTGGAATAGACTTACCTCTAGACAAGCGGAGAAGCTAGTGGTCGTGCATAGTGCTCTTTGGCTTCAAGATCATCCGACTCTAGCTTTACGATGGGATATTGATCCCGAAGATGTGGCCCAAGTTGATGAGGAGGAGACACCAAAGGGATTGGTTAGGATTCCGAGGGCTGAGGTTAAGGTGAACCATCACAGTCGCAGTGACTCAGAGGACTCTAATTTTGATGCGGTTATGAGAGATGCAGATTAGGGGCAGCAGTGCACTTTATTTTTTGTATTTTAATTTTCATATCATAACGAAAAAGTTTAAAACTATATGGCAGCAATGTAGCCTTTGAGCATTTTGTTATAAGTTTAAAAATTATAACTTGGAGGTTGTATGTTATTCTTAATATGATATCACAATTCACATGCATATTGACAATGGATTCAAAATTCTGAATTTTGAATGCACGTTGAGTATTGACAAAGAATTTTGAACAAAAATGTTATATGTTAAGGTTCTATAATGTATATAATGCATGCTTTATCCAAGTTTTCATATGAATATTTAAAATTTCCCCATATTTTATATAGCTGTCCCCTTTGTCGTCCCCCAACCATCCCCAAATTTTTCTTGAAAAATCGAGGACTTGGGGACCCATCCCACCATCCCCTGTCGTCCGCGTCTTGGAAACTCAAGGTAACACTGCTATTAGGTCATGATACTAGGCCACCTTTTTACATATTGAGCAAGCCACTTAACGGATTAGTAGACCAACCCAACTTTATAGATAATAGGTCCACCAAACTACCATTTTAGGTAGTTGGTCCGCCAACATAACATTTTGGTCAATATATCCAGATTCAATGTATCTAAGCTATTTGATAAGATTTGGTAGGTATAACATTTTGTCAGTTCATGTTTGAGTTTTGGGTTTAGTATTCACCAATTATTTTCCCCCCAATTCGACATTGCTAGATTTGGCCATATGATATATATGTATATCAAAACTTTTGTTTTTACTAATAGTAACTTGGGTAAGGACCCAAGACTGACCAAAAAGACCCATAATAGAACCATAGTGAAGGATTTCAAGCAGGGATCAAAAGAAGGATGCCAAGTCTTCAAGCTTAAAATATAATCCTCCCAAAACCATAAACCCAAATTAAGAATGGCATTTCTATTATCAAGGCTCCTAAAATCCACTATAGAGAATCCTTGAGCACAAGGAAAAATCTCAATTTCTTCCTTCATGAAGGGTTTCCACAACTTAAATCTATTCATACAAATCATGCACATTAGGCCAAAACCATAAATTTTCAAAAAAGGCATTCCTCACCAATGATTTCTCCCACAAATCTAGTTTTTTCTGTGATCAAAAGTTATTTTTGGCACTTGTTCAGTTCTTTTTCCAATCATACCAGGTTTCCAAATTCAAGATTTACATCCTTTGGAGACCCCATCATGATTCCTGAGCTGAATGACAAGAGTTAGCACCAAGAATGCCATCAGAATTATTTGCATTTCCCTTCCAATCTCTATTACCCACTTGTGAACTTCAAATATTCCCATAAAGCGCATTTCAAACTGATTTAGGGGAAACCATAATAAGGTTTAAGGAAAAGGAGGAAGCTTGTGCACTTTTAAAATCTCCATTAGAAGCAACAGCCGCCTTAGAACTAAATCCAGATATGGTTGAAAGAGACTCAGCTAGCAAATTTGTTGTTACCTGGGCATGCATTCATACTTGCAACCTTCGTCTTTGCCTCAAAGGAAAAAGATTTATCTTCGCAAAGCTCTGGGCACTTTTTAGTAAAGTGAGCCAAGACATCTGCATCTATCCACCACAAACAAAAAGTGAGAGGCTGTCCAACCCTGCAGCAAGAGCCACAGTTCTTTTTTGGCATTTCTGATGAGTAATGAAGGGAGAAGGCATGGAAGACTCCAACAAGGAAACAGTCGAAATCTGCAGTGTCAAAATATTTTCATGCTACTGCAATAAAGTTTTGGGACAACTTCAGGAGTGAGTCATCCTTTAAATTAAACAAAAAAACACACATAAAAATCAGATATTAAAAATATATAAAAATAGAATTAATTTGCAAAGACTTTGTCTACATTTTAGCTAAATAAAAACATATTTTAGAGATCCAAATACATGATAGTAAAGAGCATAACTACATGGCCTTCACATTATTATGTGTACTATCATGCGCATGGGAGAAAAACATAATATAGAAACTGTAGCCAAGTTGATACAAACTTGCTCATTTATTGTGGATAATGAAATATATGAAGCACCATATTCGTATGTAGCCTAGTTGTTTGTTTGTGAGAGTGTAAGGAGCAAAGGTGAAACAGCAGGATAATGTAAATGAAAAAGAGTTAGAAGGGAATTTGTGGCAGACAAAAAGGTTGGAATAAATGAAAGAGAACAAATGATGGTGCCAAGGGAGGCAGCTTGGTAAGGAATAAGTTGAATATGTAACAAAGAAGAAAGAGAGGAGAGAGAAGCGGCAGGGCTTAGCTAGTGGAAATATGTTTTTTAAACAATTTTTTAATTTCACCAAAGTTTGCCTTGAGTACTCATAGAGCATGAACCCAGCCTCTATACCTAGCCGAGGTATGTCTAAGATATACCCGGACCGAATACATAGGCTCAAGACATGCCCTAGGTTAGTACCTTACAATATTTTTCAAACTATACTCAACAAAATTCTCCATCATTGTCCATCTTCAAACGTCAATCCCCTTTTCTATCTAGTTCTCTATAAGAGCCTTAAACTCTTTGAGCCTATGCTCAGAAAGGATTTGGAAAACATGTGAAAACAGGTAAAGAGTCTCATGTCCCTTTTTTGAGCTAAGGAAATAATTCAGGGTTACCCGGGGACGCGTCCCCCCCCCCAAAAAATCCCCGTCTCCGGTTCTCGGGACGCCCCGTACTGGGACGGTAAGGGGACGGGGGACCGCCCCCTTGGCTAAAACCGTGAAACGCCTGGACGCAGGGATCTGCTATCCCCTGGGGCAATAGTGGACGGCTTGAGCCGCCTCCCCACTATCCCGGACGTCGGGCCGTCCCCCGCGTTTTAAAGCGCTTAAACACAACAAAAAAAAAAAGGCAAAAAATTTAAAAATAACGCCCTGCCTATGTGGCATGTGTGGGCCCTACTAGGTTTCACTCTCTTATGAATGAAAGAAGGCCTCTAAAAGTTCATTATTTTCATTTTGTTTGTGTAGGGAGCCAAGGGTTTGAGAAGAAAAAAAATTGCAGCCATTGAAGGAGAAGGAGCAGCTGCTTAAAGGAGGAGAGAAGGTTGAAAGAGTGTTGTTGGGAGTGCAAATCCATCAAAAAGGTATGCATTTTCTTTCACTATTCTTATTTTTTCATTTTTTTGCAAAATATGAAGTATGCATAGTCTGATTTTTTTATTTTTTTCATTTTCAGTCAACACTTGCATTCTAAAAACAAAAAACATGAGCAACAGTGAGGGTGAGAGTGATAGTGAAGTTGAAATGCAAGTTAGAAGGCAAACTAGAGAGCAAATAACCCCTACCCAACACCATCATTCATCAACCAATACCAAAACTATGAAGGACTATGCAAAACACCCAATAGACAAAAAAAAACCATTCCTTCAATTTGTGACAGCCATGGGTGAAAGACAAAAAAATTCAGGGGGGAGTAGGGTTTGGTTGTGCCATGTTTGTGAAAAGGAGTTTAGGGGCAGCTACACTAGAGTTAGGTCTCATTTTTTGGGTGAGGTGGGCCATGGAGTTAGAACGTGTCCTGCATTGACAGATGCACTATTTATAGAGTGCCAAACAATTCAAATGGAGTGTGATGGTGGGGTTCAAACTGGGTCTCCTTCTTTCCCAAGTTCACAATCATCTATGCCTACTCCTACTCCTAGTCCTTCCACGGTTGGTAGTAGTGTTATCTTAAGAGGAAAGAGGAAGGTGATTGGTAGTGATAAGGCAGCCTTAGTTGAGTCCATGTTTCAAAACCAAGCACGAGAAAACTCTGAATCCTCCATTGCCAAATTCTGTTTTGCCCATGCCATTCCATTTCATGTGGCCTGTTCCTCTTATTTCAAACAAATGGTGAAAGACTTAGTCGCTGTTGGTCCTTCATTTGTACCCCCTGGAGATCATAAGCTACGCACCACCCTCCTAGACAAAGAGTACTCCAAAGTTAATGTGTTAATGGAGGAGATGAGGCAAACATGGATGAGGACGGGGTGCTCTATAGTGACGGATGGGTGGACTAATTGTAGACATCGGCCACTCATCAATGTCATAGTCACATGCCCTGCTGGTTCTTATTTTCTTAGAGCCGTAGATTGTTCAAGGAGACGTAAGGATGCTGACTTCCAATTTTCCATTTTGAGAGATGCCATAGAGGAGGTTGGGGCTGCAAATGTGGTGCAGGTGATCACCAATTCAGCATGTGTGTGCAAATCGGCTGGGTTGATGGTGGAGGGTACTTACAGGCACATATTTTGGACCCCATGTTGTGTTCATGCATTGAACAATGCATTGAAAGACATAGGGAAGATGGATTGGGTAAAGAAAATGGTGGCAGAAGCTAGAGAAATTCAGATGTTCATTTGCAACCACCACACCTCACTTGCTCTTTTCAGGACATTTTCAAAGGAGTTTCTCAAACCTGTTGATACAAGGTATGCCATTTACTTCATTTTGTTTCACTTTCAATTTGTATTCATAATCTGATTTTGTTTTAAATTTTTATTTTTTAATGAATCATTGAATTAATGAATGTAGATATGCCACCTACTTCATCCTATTGGAGAGGATGCTTGAGGTGCATGAGCCTCTACAATTGATGATGGTCAATGCTGAGTGGACTAGATGGCCTAATGCAAGTTCTACTCAAGGAAAGAGCATCAAACAAAAGATCCTCGATGATGATTGGTGGGCCAATGTGAGGTAAGACATATTAGATGGCTGATTTTCATATTAAATTTCTGATTTTAATATTTTAATTTTATTGTCCAATGTTCCAACTTTTGAAGTTTCTAACATGTCAAATAACTTGTCAACTAATTATTTTGAACTTTTTGTTTGCATTTTGCAGATATATTTGCTCCTTTATCTCGCCCATTGTAGATGTCATTAGATATGCTGATACAGACTCTCCTAGTCTTGGAGAGATATATGAGACATTTGACACTATGCTTGGGAAGATCAGGCAAGTTATTTTGGAAAGGACCCCACTTTGGATTTATATGAGCAACACATTAGGCCCATTGTGACGCGGAGGTGGAATACAATGAACACCCCGCTTCATATGGCTGCCTTTGCTCTAAATCCAAAATGGTATGCACCAAGGGATGGTAGGGTGCCTCCATGTGATGATCCTGAGGTTTTAGATGGGTTCACACGGGCCATTGAAAAGATTTATCCAGCTGAGCAAGCTTCAATACTTCGGTCACAATTTCTAGACTTTGCTAATCTTAATGGCCCAAACTTGAGCAAACCACAGGCGAGGTTGGATAGAGCTATATTAGCTCAAGGGAACCCTATTGGATGGTGGACCTATCATGGGAGAGATACACCGCAATTGAAGATACTTGCCACTCGCCTTCTTGCACAGGTTGCTAGTTCCTCTGCTGCAGAGAGGAATTGGTCCACATATAGCTTTATCCACTCTGTCAAGAGGAATAGACTTACCTCTAGACGAGCAGAGAAGCTAGTGGCCGTTCATAGTGCTCTTCGGCTTCAGGATCGACAGACTCCAGAGTATCAACAGACTCCAGCTCTACGGTGGGATATTGATCCCAAGGACGCGGCTCAGATAGATGAGGAGGAGACAGCTGAGGGCTTGGTTGGGGTCCCATTGGCTGAGGAGGAGCATTATGGTGGCAGTGACTCGGAGGATGACTCTGATTTTGATGCAGTTATGAGAGATGATTAGGGGCAGCAGTGCTCTTTGTTTATTTTGTAAATTTGTATTCATTATTGACATACGATACTGTATTTTGATTTTCATAGCAAACTAAAACTTTAAAACTATATGGCAGCAATGTAGCCTTTGGGCATTTTGATATAAGTTTATAAATTATAACTTGGAGGTTGTTTCATGATTCGTGTAACTGTATGTTAATTTTGAATGCATATTGACTATTGACTCTATTGAGTATTGGCATAATGTTGAACACAAATGTTATATGTTAATGTTCTATAATGTGTATTATGCATGCCTAATTCATGTTATCTATTGAATATTTAAAATTTCCCTATATTTTTTTAATTTTCCCTATATTTTTATATAGCCGTCCCCTGCCGTCCCTAATTTTGGCCTCAAAAATCGGAAACTTGGGGACTTGTCCCGCCGTCCCCTGCCGTCCCCGTCCCGGAAACTTGGGGTAACCTTGAAATAATTTAATAATTTATCTTAGTTTCCCAAAAAATTACTTTATATTATATTCATAAAAAGGCAACTTATGTTTTATTACTTAAAAAGGGTTGTTTTTAAAAGAGTGACCAAATGTAGCACTAGGATTGGGATCCAAAAAGCAATGTACTTTATAAAAGTTCTTCCTTTTTCAAAAAATAAAGTTTGGAGGGAAAAAGGAGAAAAATAAATAATATTATTTTATCTCGAAAAGCCTATATAAGGAGTTGAGAAGTCGAGAGGGTTACCAATTCATATTATCAAATTCATTTCTCTAAAGATTGAACATTTTTCATCTTCTCATGTTTGGCAATGTTTTTGCCCTAGTACAAATTCATTAAATTCATGTTTGACGATGTTGCAAACTATACCAGGCACAAACAACATAATATCTAAGCAAACAATCATGCAAGTGCACTCGAGTTTAGATCACAACTAGGTACACTAATGTCCACAACCATACTGGCAATAAAACTCAAAATTTCAATTGTGCAAGCATCATTTCAACAACCAATGACCCATGATCTACATCTAGGGCTCATAAAAACTCAACTACGCACTGGAAATACTATAAATAAGGGTCATACGAGAGCATTCAAGCATCAATTGTTGGAGAAGTTTGGAGTTATTGTATGTTATGTTCTTGTAGGAGAAATAAGTAGAAGTAGAAGGCAAGATTGCAGCTGCTTGTAATTATTCTGAGGTAAAGAACGTTATTTCCATGCAAATGAACAAGCTCTGTATGACCTCAATGTCATCATCTTTGAACGAAGAGCTATAGAACAACATTGGATTAAAATAGTATCCAACCACATGGAGAGAGTGCATATGTCGATCCCATTTTCTATCATGTCCCATAATGGCATATACTTGTTCCTATTATTTTCCATCCTACCCCTCATCACCTCCTTGGCCCTACCCATGGCCTCATACAAATAGACCATGGGGGATTCCTCCTCATCCACTAGTCTCAAAAAATTTATTAGAGGCTCTAAAAATTCTACAACTTGTTCAGCCACATCCCAAAAACTGGTAGAATAAATGTACTCTATCATTGTTATGTCATCCATTTGATTTGTGAAGCCAAACTCCATCCACTTGTTTGAAACAAACATTAAATTCAAATTTATTTTTTTGAGCATGAGGTTGACCTTCCCACAACCAACAATCTTAAAAGATGAGTTATCTCCCAAGAAGACTTCTCCTCCACTCTAGCTTTCATATTCTATAAACCACTCCCTTTTAGAAGTAACAATACGAAGCACCCATATCAATTAGCAATGCATTGTCATATGCATTTATAACAATAGATGTCAAGAACACATCTCTAGATTCATCATTGGAGGTCTTCAAGTATGATGCATCACCAAATTCATCCCTAGTCTTCTTTTCTTGAACTATTTTAAAATATGGTCCTTTCTGTTGTTAATTTTTGGACCAGAATTAAGTTAAGCAGAAATAACACAAATTCAAACACTAGAACACAGCATATACCCTAGGAAAACCCTCCTCCTTGAGGGAGATAAACCCAGCAATAATATATCACTTATATATTGAACAAATGGGCACAAACTTGCTTTACAATATGGCCAAATATAAGGCCGATATGATGCAATGATAACAGCACCTCACGAGATGCCAATAATAACTTCTCTCAATGTCGATCTCCTTGAAACAATAACTTGATCTGCTGTAGGTAGCGAACTTCTCTCAGAATGTATGTGAACTTGTCTTTAGAATGAATTGGATGATTGTAAAAATGAGCAGCGCCTCCTTTAAATACAAGTCGATATTGTGTTTATCAACCAAGACGTCTCTTCATAGATGAAAGGTTGGCCTCAAGCAAGAAGATCCGTCTTTTACAAGGGGTGGCAAACTTTTAATTAAAGTCGGCCAAAATAAATAAAAATATAAATTACAATTTAAAGAGAGAGGCGTCACTTCACTTGGGACGCACTCAAATAAATAAGTAGCCTCCTGCTTTATTTATTTGATTAGCATTTATTATTTACATTGGGCGAAGGATAACACTCGACGCTAACATGAACATCTGTGATTCCAAAATTTTACGTTCAACTTGTCAAGAGATTGAGAAGTTCCCTTGGATTTGGATCTCTTATCTCTTTTCTTGTTCTTGCATTATTCCTTTGAGTTGTTGTAATGTCCCCATTTTAGCCCTACGCTCTTCCTTTGGATTTAGCCTATTTCTAGAAATTCGTAGGCTAAATTGAAGCAGAAAATTAGGGTTTCCTCTTTCAGATACTGCTCAGTTGGCGTTCAGAGGATGTTGTGCAGACTTACTATTTATAGCAATTTGCTACTTTTAGCAAGTCTATCTTTTGGCAGTATCTGTCTAGCAGCAATTCAATGTTCAGTTTGGCTTTTTGTTGTTTTGATGTAAATTTACTATTTATAGAAGTTGGCTATTCATAGTAAGTCTAAATTTGGCAGTAGCATCATCAGCAATTCAGCTCAAGTCATCTTGCTAACCTTCAGTTTCAGTTTGGCTTTGGCTATCTCAATGGACTAAGTTTATACTTAGGCAATTTTATGTTACTCAGTTGTACCCCACGCCTAGGAGTGATAACTTCATGTTGTTTTTAAAAGAGGGGACATTATAGGGTCAATTGTGCATTTAATGATTTATTAAATGCTTTATTATTGCATTATTAAGTTGGACGCCTAAAGGAGGTTGAATAAAGTTTTATTATTTCAAAAAGTAAAAGGCTTAAAGGTGGCATCCCTCTTGGAAGTTGAAGTGATTCAACTTCTTGGAATTTGAAGTGACTCAGTTGCCAATTGAAGCTTATTTATTGTTGCTGTTTGAGGAGCTGATTATGTTATGTTTTGGAAAGCAAAGTTATGCTGTTGGACTGAAACCAAAACCTAGCTAAGGGGAAGCTTAGCAAATTTACTCCATTCTTCGGGCCTGAAACTATGGTTCCCTAGATGGTCTATTGGGAATGTGCTTCATTCAAAAGTGCATATTGAGCATCAAAGTGAAGAAATTGGTGATTTTTATCAATTTTGTGATTGTTGGTTTATGATAGGCTGAATCAAGTTTTCATTTACAGCTTTTGGTATGATTTTATTTTGGTTATGGGTGTTGGCTCTCTTCATTTCTAGGCTCATGGCGACCAATCTTGGAGAAGAGCAGATTTTATTTTGAAGTGTGTGAATTTATCAAGCAAAATCACCCTTGCAAGCAGGCCGTACCTTTCAAGAGCATATTGGGATTCGTGCTAAATTAATGGTTGAGTTTTGATGTTGGTTTTTCATTGCAATTGGGGCGCCAACCTTCCTGAGAGCTGTTGCAATTTGTTTCATTCAATTCGGAGGTAAATTGATAAAGTTATGAGCATTTCATTGATTCACAAGTTGCTGGTTTACAATTTCAGTTTGCTGGTTTTATTTATCAGACTTCAAAAGATCAGATTTTGGCTTCATTTTCAGTGTTTGAGAGCTTTGTAATTTGAGAGAATCATTCTTCACATATTGGCATTGTTCTATCATTGTAATACTAGTAAATTGCAGAGTATTTTGATTGTAAGGTTGTACATTAGTAGTACTAATCCAACCATTTGTTATTGCTGTATTTACTTGTAATTTCTAAAGCAAACATTAATTACCCCTAGATGGCTTACCGCCAGTGTGGAGAATAAACTTTGTAACTCTCATTGTACCCACTAAAAAGTGGAGAATCCCCACTCAAGAGTGGATGCCTGCCATAGCAAATGAATTAGTTGAATTGTTTGTAGTATTCCCCCCACTGTTTAAGTGGTTGAACGGAAATCTTTATGGCTGGTTCACCGCCTAAGTTCTTTTAGTTTTGTAATAAGTACTCTGCCAAATGTTAGCACCTCGCCTTCAAAAGGATCTTGTGTGCACATTCTTGGCGTTGAGTTATATCTTTTACTTTCCATTTGTAATCAATTTCAGTATTGAGTTATTTAGATCCTAGGGATCCTCTGACCATATGCCCGCCCCTCTTCCTTCAGTGGTTTTAGGGCACATTCTTGGTTAGAGTTACTATTCCGCATCGTTTTGGTTTTGGAGCTAACCTTAACGGGTGCATGTTGCATTGTAATTGATACTGAAAATCAAGAAAAAAATTAAGGGGCATATTTCAGTTGTCTCTAACAATAAACCACCTCCTCAAATTTTAGCTTCAAGACAATAAAACTAATTTGTCCCATAAATCTGGAAACAAACACAAGAAGGTAATATATTAGTCCTCCTCATCCATCTTCAAATCAATAGAATCTAACTGACGCGCCACACTAGTGAAGGAATTCAAGTGCATAGTAACAAAATCTCCATCACTCATCCTTAATGAATTCAACTTCTTCCAAAGTAAAAGTTTGCTAAAAGGGACCTTGTTTAGTATAGTTTCCCCAACTTTGTGCAAAGGTTCTTGGTGGAGTTTAATATGGATACATTTAAGGGCAGCAAACTCCTTGCCTTTCTATCAACAATTGATCAGTCTTTTGTAGCTATCCTAGAAGGTTTTAACTAGTAACTACAATCCACGGATCTCTATCAGCCGGTAGATCTTCCATCTTGCGCTTCCAAAGCTCAAAGTTCTATCCATTGAACTTTTCAATCTCCATCTTTTCGGAAATGCCTGCCACCTACCTATAACTAAAAAATTGATCAATCTACACACAACTACTCAAACCAAGATTAAATAAAGGGCCAAAAATGTCCTCTCACAAATCTAGCAAGCAAACCAACTCTAATACCCAACAAAAGGAAATAAAGTATCAATCTGTGAGAAAAGTAGTGCAAATAGAAAATAGGATCAAAATAATTTGAGCAGTATAACAATACACATAACATAGGGTATACCATGGGAAAACTTTTTTTGAAAAAACCCAACAAAAAGAGAGTGCAATAGTCATATCATCTTCAAAAGAGAATTAGAATACAATGATAAGCATAATGTGAAGATCTCTAATACCTAGAGTAAAACCAGCAGCATAACCCTGGAATCAGAACATCATTCAAAGTCCATCTCAAGCATCCAATATATAGGCCCAGCAGACCCAAGAAACCACATAGTTTCTCAAAACCATGAGTCAAGCCTTGGTTCAAGTAGTCCAAGTTGGACCCATGTACCCTCTCTCCAAGAGTAACTCCTCCCATAATAGAATGTAACTCCCAAGTCAAATAGTTCACCCACCAAACTTGGGCACTCCTCTTTGGTCCATTCAAACCTCTTACAAGATCCTATGCATGCTATAAATGGTGGTCAAAGATGATGCACCTAGCCACCTATCTGACTCTCTCTATCAATGCCCTTGAAATGTAATTTACACATATCATAGACTCTATTAGGCATTTTACAATGTCGTAGATGCTCTTACACATCATTCAATGGCATTAGATGCTCTCTTATACATGTCATATCACACAATCCAAGTGACAAAATGCATCATAGAAAGAATTTCAAGATTCCTCTGAGGGTAGCACCCCATTCCATGAGGAGTCACAAATTATAACACAAAAAATACAGAATATGTTTACAAGGACTTGCATGGTTGACAACACCTAGTCCTAACAATGCTAACATGCAAATATAAAGGTTCAATATTTTAGTTTGTTCCACATTCAAACAAGCTTTCATAATTACGTTCCTTAAGAACTGTGTATGGAAATTGTGAAGCTTGGTTTGGTGTTCATACCATTTACTAGCAAATGGCAGGAATGCAGCAAGCAACCCAACTCCATGAACATGCATGAAGTGTGGTTTTGTAACTGTGAGGCAGAACAAGTACATGGATGAAATCATACACCCAACTAAAGAAAGGGCTGTCCACATAGATGATTGGTGTGAACATTGTCAAACATCTCACAGTGCATTGCTTAGTTTGAAGATGAGCAATTAAGTAGTTCAAATTTTTCCTAAATCAGCAAACCTTTATATAAACAAGAATTCCTAATAACCAATACTAATTTGAAAGCTTGCTTTTTATCACATACTGCATCTTTCTGAAAAACCATTCATATTTAAATTTTTGGTCAGTAGGTAACAGGCATTTGCTCAAATTGTAAAATCCATATATGAGGAATATTAGAGTCACCTTCGCATAAAAAAAAGCTGCTCTCATAAAATCCTTAGTAGAGAAGGCAGCCTCAGCCTGCAGAGGAAACACAACCACATTAGAAAATCTGTGATCTCTTTATTTTGATTTAGAAAGAAGAAACTTATTTCATAGGGCAGATCAATAAGCAAAAGATTCTGAAGTCAAATTCAATGATTTTCATGGTTAAAAGCAAACCCATTGATTAAACAGTTGAGGCCTTCTATTTCAAAAAGAAACCACTGCACTTGTAAAGAGCACATAGATTCTCTGAAATTAATTAGTGACTTCAGAAATCTGACTAGTTCAATGCCTGTAAAATGATTTTATAACCTGAACCGAGTATACTTGATCTCTCTGAAATGTGTTCCTGCAGTGTTCTAAAGCAGCAGCATATTCCTTCATGTCTAAATAAACTTGCCACATATCTTGGCCTTCATCATGTACGGATATCTGCATTTTTTTCAAAATGAACATAAATTTAGAATGTTTTATTGAAAAACAAGAAGAAACTGAATTCCAAATTGAAACAATGAACTTATTGTTACCATTGTTAAAAGAAGAGGGTTTAGATGCAACTGTGGAAAGGTTTCCAAAGATTAAGGGTCACAAGTTAGGCAATAGAATATGTATATATAAAGGTAAAAGCTAATAAGCTAAATTTTCAAGTCCCACTTATCTAGCATGACAACTTGGCATGAGTCCTCATTGTGGGAACAAGGATCTTTTCAACTTTAATGTGTGTGGGTACACTGTATTAACAATATAAATATATATTGATGATGTCAAATGATATAGGCTCAAGCGGTAAATCAATAGAGCTTTCATAGCAAAGCCCTCAGTTCAAATCTTGGAAAGAAATGCTAATACATGATAATAATATTGAGTGATGTACTACATCCAATTATGGGCATAATGTATGTTGGCGTAAAAACTAACACCTCTGGAGTGCAGGTTTGTACAAACAGCTATGCACACTGCGTAATGAGTGCTCTTCAAACTAGGAGGGGAAGCTCCCTCGTAGTGCTGGAATGTGTGGAAAAGAAAAGTAATCTAAGTCCTATCTTTTTGTTCTCAGCTGGAAGAGGCACAAGGTTAAGAAAACCAAGAACGTTGCAGCTAAGGATTTTCTAGTTTCGCAGATCATTAACTACAACTAAGCTAACTACTTTAAATCTATCCAGTTTCCTCAAGAAAACAGAGCATGAGGAAATGGAGCAGGAATGATTATCTAACGATAAGTCGGGTATAGACTCACAACGTGAAGGCAAGGTGGCACAACTATATGCTTGTTTGAATAGGCTTATTGGAAACAACAATATACGATAAACTGAATACGGATTCTCAACTTGAAGGCAAGGTGGCACATCTATCAACTTAATCCAAACAAGTTTATTGCTCACACACATCACACGATAACCAAGAACAGATTCTCTACTTGAAGGCAAGGTGGCACAACTATCATCTCAATCTGAACAAGTTTATTGAACACAAAACAGATTTTATCTAACTAAGGAAAGAATTCACCATTATAATTGCATGAAACCCTATGTGGCATAACAATTCATCATAATAGTAAAATGCATGAAGATACAGAATCCAGCAATATTGAGGGCAAGGTAGGCACGATATATTCCTCTCTCTCATGCAAAAGTTATTTACAAATGAGCAAAAGCTCTTATTTATAGACATCGAAGGTGTAAGGAACCCTAAAATTACCTTGAGTCAACTACAGTCCCCAATGCATGCAAGATTTATTACTAAACCCTAATAAAGTAAACTATACGTTAACTGGAAAACTACTATCGCTTAACTAGTACATCTAACCTAAATGGACAATGTGCAAGCATGCACGTCCTTATTTAAAGCAAAGTTAACTGGACACTACCTTCAGTTAACTGGAAACCCTAACCCTAACTCCTGTGAAGATAATCCCAAGGAAGAGATAAGCATGTATGAAGTCAGCCATGAACTCAAAATTGAAAGTTGAGTTAACTGCTGCTCATGACTCAATCCTCGAAATTAACTGCAGTTCCAATTGGCAGATCACTCCATGTCATCTCGGTCTAACACTTCGACCAAGAACTCATCAATCTCTCTGTCGTCTGGCACTTTGATGCTGTCCAAAACAACAATCTGTTTCTTCAGTACTCTGTCACTCTCCTGCATGCATTCTTCGATATCTTCAGCCGCTTTCTTGAAACTAGCTGAAATTATTGAAATGTGATCTAGAATCTCCATCAAGATATCACGAGCATGCTTCTAGAACTTAGTTTGCACAGCCTCCATCTCCATGAAGATAATGGTACAGTATCTGAGTGACTTTGGCGGCTCCATAAATGGAGTGATCTTTGTTCCTTTTGCAACTTAACGCTTCATTGTCAGCTACTCTGATGAAAACCTAAATTAAGACCGATTTGGTCTTGAATTCAGTCTAGTTGAACCGCCTTCTGAAAAACTTGCCCGTTGGCTATGAACACGGCTATGTTCTGACAACTTTCTCCGGAAAGCTAAAATGGCTCCCGGTGAGGCTAAAAATAGCCTATCGGAGGATAATTTTCACCAAAAATTCTAAGACGTGGGTTTTGTCCGGAAAATGATTCTAAGACAACCCACAACGTCAGAATTGTGAAAATACGTCCTTTAGCTTGACATGCAAAGATTCTTCAGTCGAGAATTGCAGGTGTTTTTAGAGCTTCCTGGGGCAATTTTTCTTGAGAAAATCTGGAACATGGGTTTTGTGCATAATGGAATTTTGAACAAACCCAGATGATGCGATTTTCAAAAAGATGTGATTTTAGCCCACATGCAAAGAAATCTTCGGAAAAAAGCACAGAGCTTTAGAATGAAGGTTATCTCAAAAATATCTAAGACATGGGTTTTGCTGCAAATACTAAAGTATGCGAACCCAGATGGTCAGATTCTGAATATTTTTCCGTTTTCTTTGACATGCGAAGAAAGTACCTAAGATGAGAAATAGAAGAAATAAGACAAAAGATAGAAGGTTTTGTTTGCTCTACTTCTATAAAATTCGCCAATCTCTTTTTGGAACTTGATGAAACCTGCATGCAAAATGAAAACAAAGTCTTGAATCTTCTTCCTCTGAACAATCTGAATCCGTTGCTATGAAGAACGCTGAATTCTGACACCTGTAGCACCTTTAAATCGCTGCTCACTCAAGAAAAATGTATATTTCTAAGCTTGTGATGAAGAAATAATGGATGCCAATGCTTGAATAAATAGAGTCTCTTCACCAAAATTTGTAGAAATGCATGAAACCTTGAAAAATGCACTTGGCTTATGATTGGACCCCAATTTTAGTTAACTGAAACAAAAATGAGCTAAATAAGGCATCATGCTTTAGTCGCCTTATCAAGACTTCAATCGCAAATTTATTTAAAGCACCATGTGAATTTAACTTCAGTTGACAATCCTGCATTAAGTTCGCCCTTTTCCACAAGTCAAGATTCATGCTTTAAGTCTTTAGTCAAACTGAAGTGTCCCTTTTAAGACTGAAGTTAAAGCATCATGCTAAAGCGTCCCTTTTAAGACTTCAGTTGACAATCAAAAGTAAATTCGCCATACTCAAAATTCATGCTTTAATTTAAATATGCCGTCCCTTTTCAAAACTCCAGTTGACAAAAAGTGCAGTGCCAACTTCACAAAGTCTTCACAATTTCAACCAATTGCGCCATGCATGCAAAACTCAAGTTGATTTTCAAGCATAAACTTCAGTTAAGTGAACATGCAAACAAGTTAACTCAACATGCAAAGATGTTAACTGGACATGCAAACTAGTTAACTTGACATGTGAACTGAAAGATCACTCAACATGCCAATATTGAACTGGAGATGACAACCCAGAAATCATTCAGTCTAACTGAAGTCAGAACTCAAGTTAAGGCGCACCAGTCAACTTCTTTCAAAAAATCAACTTTGACCTCTTAAGGCGTTTTCCAGACTTGGCCAATTTTCATGAAAATTTAGACTTAAACCTCTTTCGAGACCTCTGTTCATCCTCTGACCCTGGCCGACTGACTCCACCGATTAGTTGGCTGACAGGTGCATCGCAGAGCAGGACAAAAACTGATCAAAAGGTAACTTGAGACTGAACATCATAAAACTAACATCTGAAGGCTCAAAAATCCAAGCGCCTTTTTCAAAAGCTGCTCTTTTTCTCAGACTTAGTCAAATTTTGACATCTCCATCTCGTACGAAGGGAAAAACAAATCCTTCATATCTTCTGATTGACCAATTTTCAAGACTGGATCACAGGTTCACAGCGGAGCTGACTTCATTCTGCATGACAGCTGCAAAGGCACATTTCTCCAGAAAACATCATCTGAGGGGTGAAAATCAAGGGCGCCTTTTTGAAAAGTTGCTCTTTTTCCTCTAGACAACCATTTCTGGAACTGACCAAAATAACACTAAAACTCTGACTGCAGGCCGCTAAGTCATCTTCTGATCTGACGGAGATAGGCAACAGAAAGCTGAACGTAACACGGACAAATTGGATATCTGAGATCATCAAAAAGAAGGCATTAAAGGCTTGAAAAGCTCAGGCGCCTTTCTGAAAAAGTGCTCTTTTGCTCATTCCTTGATATTTTGACCAAGATTTGACCCCATGTTTGACCTTTGGCTCAGGCACTTTTGCAACTCAGATTCACCCACTGACGGATGCGTCGTGAAGCCTGAACAAATGTGAGACAAACATCTTGGGTGGCATTTAGTCAAAAACCTTCATTTGACACCTCAAAAAGATGGGCGCCTTTTTCAAAAGCTGCTCTTTTTCTCAGTGTTAGCCAATTTTGTCATTCCTCTCGTTTTGCGTTATATCTTCCGTAACTTGCACGAAAAAGATCCGTTTGATAAGCTTAATAGCCCGTTGCGAAGCTGACGTGAAGCCGGACAAATGCCTGTTGGAGGTGACAAACCCTAAAAACAGGATCTAAGCCCCTAAAAGATAGGGCACCTTTTTGAAAATGTGCTCCCCTCTCCAGAGATAGAATATTTTGATGATTTTCCTTCAAATTTTCACTTTTCTTGAATTTCCTCAGTAACAGACTGACATGAAACTGACACAAACTCCATATTTAAAAAGCCCAAAAATGACCACCTAACATCACTTTAACAAGATTAAGACTCGATTAAGCAAAATGCCTTAGTGAAGCAAAAAATTTGGTTTGGGTACAACAATGTACCTCAACAAACAAGCCTGAGTGCAAGTCCTTAGTGCATTTAACAAAAAAAGTGTTCCTCTGTTGAGTAATGTTAGCCAAAGGCAAGTCCCCACTATTTTTAAAAGGGGACGATTTACCAATCATATAAAAAACTATAAACTGGTATAGTTTAATAATTTATTTAATTTATTAGAACAATCATGTGATACATTAATGTAATATCCAATTTTAGGAAAGCTATAAGATAAAATAATAAACTAGAGTTCCATTATAAATTTCATACATGAAGATACTAATCCATATGCTGTCAAATCCTTTAGTGCATGCATTATTATATGTAAAAGTATAATTTTATAATTTATAACTAGTTACTATAAGCATTAAGTAGTAACAGCAAGGAGCGAACAAGGAGCGAGAAGTAGGAGTGAATAGCAAAGGGCCATAGGCAACAGCAGTATGTCATGATCATATTTCTTCCATTTGTGCTGGAACATCAGCACAAATTCTCTTATAGTGTGGCAACAAGAATGCAGTTCTGATCGATGATAACAAGATGTAGATCACACATGGTGCCCTAATCTACTCCTAGTCACAGTGAAGTCTCACTTGGCACTACTTCAAAGTGGCAATGCCAACTCAAAATCACGCCTTAGGGTGGCAACACCAAGTCTAAACTCTGCCCAAGCTTTCTTCATATGGCAAACTTATTATGGATATCTGCTAAGTGTTGGCGTTCCAACTCGCACCTCTGGAGTGCGTATTGGAAACGGATAGCTATGCACAGTATTAACTGCTCTTCAAATTAGGAGGGGAAGCTCCCTCTTTTGTTGATATGTGTAAAAAGTAAGGTAATCTAAGTTCCTATCTTTTTGACTCAACTGGTAGAGGCACAAGGTTATAAAACCAAATACTTTGCAGCTAAGGTTTTCTCTGGTTTCCACAGATCTTAACTACAACTAGGCTAATGCTAAATCTATCCTATCTCCTCTGGAAAAACAAAGCAAGAGGAATTAGGAGCAATTGGGAATGGTTGACAATAAACTCTATCTCAGGATTCCCAAGGAGGTGGAACACTCTATCCGAGGTGTAGGCTAAAATAAAGGTTATTAGAAACAACATGAAACGGCAAGCTAGTTCTCAGGATTCCCAAGGAGGTGGAACACTCTATCTAAGGTGTAGGCTTAAAAGAAGATTACTGGAAACAAACATGAAACGGCAAAAAAGTTCTCAGGATTCCCAAGGAGGTAAAATACTCTATCTGAGGTGTAGGCTAAAAAGAAGATTACTAGAAACGACATCAAACGATAATCTTTATCTCTAAATTCCCAAGGAGGTGAAACACTCTATCCAAGGTGTAGATTGAAAGAAAGATTATTAAAACAGAAATAGTAAATCTGGGACAGCAAATTGCATAATGAGACACACAAACAATAGACGATCAAACCAGCTTTATATTAAACAATGTGAAAAAATACTAAATAGCAATATTGCAGGCAAGATGGCATAGCAATTTGTTATCACGAGCAAAAGTTAAAATACAATGAGCAGGGTGCTCTTATTTATAGAATCTCAAAGGAATAGGGAACCCTAAAATCTCCTTGAGTTTACATTCAGTCTTTCCAACATGCAAGAGTTATTATTAAGTCTAAATGTATGCAACTTAGCAGTTAACTAGAAAAACTACCTCAGTTAACTAATCTAAACTAAACTAATTGGACCTTGCAACATGCAAGTCCTTATGGATATGAGAGTCAACTAATAACCAACATCAGTTAACTGAAAGCTCCACCTCCACCAAAAGATATCCCCGAGGATGAGATAGACATCCATGAAATCAGCAATTTGAACTCAAAAGTGATGTTGAGTTGACTGTTGCTTTTGACTCTATCCTTGGGAAAATCGTAGGATGTAACTAACTGTGTACTCCAAGCCGTCATGAGCAATCATCACCTCCATGAGCAATCATTAACTGCATCTTCTTTAGGAACTTTGACGCTGTCCAAAATAATAGGTTGTCTGCTCAACGCCTTCTCTCCATCCAAGATCAATCTCTAACATTCTTTGACCTCTTCAGCTACCTTGTCAAAACTTGTTGACATCACGGAAAAATGATTCAACTTGGACTCCACAAGATCACCATCAAAGCCATCATGAACCAAACTCTGGAATTCTACTTGTACGACATCGAGATCGATGTAGGTACCATCATCATGAAGATAATGGCACGGGATCTGTGTGATGAATCCACTTACGAGCTTGAGAGCACCGGCAATATTTTATTTAATTTCAGCCATCCTTGTCGGTTGTTCTCGTTGACTTGCGTTTCCTTTCAAATTCTTCATCTTTCTGTTAACCCTAACAACTTCAAGCGGATTGCTTATGGTCTTAAATCTAGATTTTCCCTTGGAAGAGGAAGGTAGTGAAGGATGTACAATTGGCGGCTCTGAAACTGGGACTACCTTCCGCCTACTCTTGCTATCCAAGAAAAGCATACTAGTCTTGACAACTCGGCTTGAGGCTACAAACAACTCACCCATTTGCTGATTGAATTTGTCATGTAGAAGGGTTGTAATGTTTGATGCATGCAATAACAAACTCGAGATCTGACACTGTGATGGGAATAGAAGCTGCCTCCAACATCCCAGAGCGATCAAGATGCTTGATTGTAGTACTGTCAATGCCTTCCAAAGTGCTTAATTTAATCATTCGATGAACATGGCACAATTCAATGTCAAAAGTTTTCAAGAAATCATGAATCAAGATTGATTTGGTCTTGCATTCAATTGGATTGAATTGCATTTTAAAAAACTAGACTTTTGACTATAAACCTTGATATTTTCGGACAAGCTTCTGAAAAAGCTAAAAAATAACTCTTGGTGAGGCAAAAATACCCTGTTGAGGGGCAATTTTTAGGAAATTTTTTGAAAAGTGGGTTTTGTAGATGATTTTCCAAGCCAACCCAGATTATCAGAAATCCGAAAAAATGACCTTTACTTAGGCATGCAAAGACTTTTAAGAAACAAAAGCTGTAGGGGCTGCAAGGGCTATATTTCCCGAAAAAATCTAGCATATGGGTTTTGTAGGCGCCAATGTGTTGATCGAACCCAGTTTCTCCATTTTTCGAAAAGTTGACTTTTTCACCAGCATGCAAAAGAATCTTCGTAAAGAAAAAAAACATGGTACTTCAAAAAGTGAGAAGTACAGGGCAATTTTCTCGAAAATTTTTGAAACATGGGTTTCATTGCCAACGTTGTGCTGAACAAACCCAAATGACCAGAACTGTGAAAAACCGCCGTTTACGTGGACATGCGAGAGAAAACCTAAGACAAGGATAGAAGAAATGTGAGGGGGAAGAAGATAGAAATTATATTCTGCCTCTGTCAATCTTCAAGAAAATCACCTCCTTCTACCCAATCTGATGAAATCTGCCAAGCATGTGCTGAAAAAATAGAATCTGGAAAATTATCTGTCTAAGCAATCTAGACCTGGAACTACAAAGAACACTGAAAAATATCACCTGTAGCGCCTTCAAATCTTGCTTGCACGAGAAAATATGTATTTTCCTTCAACCTATGATGAAGAAAATGGACGCACAAGTGCTTTAATAAATAAATTTCATGAATTAAGGCGTCATATTCAGTTAAATCCTAAATTTAGGATGAAATAGCCTCTTTGGACCTCAATTCAATTAACTGAATGAAGATAAAACACTAAAAAGGGCGCCACTCAACATGCAAAGAGGAAATACGCCACATGCAAGAAAAATGGAGTCATTTGCAATTCGATTTGGAGGTGAAACTGAAGTTTTATTATTATTTTAAGTTCAGTTCAAAAATCCCTCCATTATAGGGCAGTTCAAAAATCTTTTGAGTCAAAGTTTGACTTTGGGCGCCAACTTTCACATATAGAAACTTTTTTGAAATTTCTTATTTTTTAGCCTTTGCAAACATCACCGAAGACTCTGTTTGATTACTGATTTTGAATGACTGACAAATACAATAGATTGGTTGACAATCTTGTTGAAGAGTAGGATCAAAACTAAAAAGGAGCTTCTTGAGGTTACAAACCCTAATTTTGATTTCTGAGCCATGAAAACTCTGGGCGCCCCTGGCTAGCAAGGGCGCTTTTTCTTATCAAACTTAGAAAATTTTCAAAGATTTTCACCATTTTAAACTTGATTTTGACCTCCCTTCAGCCTGCACTCCTCGACACTCAACAAATCTCCCGAGCTGGCTAACAAGTTCACTGCAGAGCTGGACCAATTCTAAACATGATCTCCTAGAGGGCACAAACCCTAAAAACCTCATTTGGCAAGTCAAAATCTTGGGCGCCCCTGTTGGCCAGGGGCGCTTTTATTTCCAAACTTAGCCATTTTTGCAACTTGCTTCGTTCTTTGTTCAATCTGTGGTTGCCAGCTACTAACAATTCCTCTGATCAGACTGAGATATGCAATGGAAAGATCGAAGAATTCTAAGCAGGATGAACATTTGAGCCAACCCTAGTAACTGCATTTGAGGGCTCAAAACCCTAGGCACCCCTAGCCAGTAGGGGCGCTTTTGTGCTCTGAACTGACATTTTGACCATGACTAACTCCTTTTGTTTGACTCCTAATTCTGGCAGTTTTGAAACTCAAATTAATCCGCTGACAAACTCGTTGTGATGCCTGATCAAGTTTGAGACAAACATCTTAGATGTCATTTGCCAAAAAAGTTACATTAGATGCCTCAAAAGTTTGGGTGCCCCTAGCTAGTAGGGGCACTTTTCTCCACCAATGTTGGTCAAATTTTCACCAACTTCATTTCCCTTCATCTTCCTTCGTTCTTCATTTGATCTCCAAATTTGGGCGTTAGACAGATCTCCTAGACTGGCTAGTAGGCTTATCGTGAAGCTGGAAGAATTCCAGAGAAGACTTCTTGGAAGTGACAAACCTCAAAAAGTTGATCTAACCCTTTGAAACCTAGGGTGCCCCTGGCTAGCAGGTACTCCTTTATTTCCAAAGTTCAAAAATTTTTGATGATTTTCACCACTTCAAAATCTATTCCATCACGAAACATTGTTTCGAACATCTTTCGCCATAGAATCTTCACTGATGCGTTTGAGGCTTAGATTTTGACACCTGGTATCTAGCCATCTACCATTGTTGACCTCGGAGGTCCTAACTTTTCTCTTGAAAAAGTGAAATAGACCCACCAGAGCTAAACTGACTTTTTCTTGATTCTGACTTGACCAATGTGATCGTGAAGTGAAATAAGCCAATCAAAATTATTTTCAGCCAATTTTGGAAAGATCCTACCTCTAGGGTTTTTCCCTAAAAAAGAGGGCCCAAAAACCCTAATTTTCAAATTTTTCAAATTTTGCCAATATCATCTAAACAGTAAACCCACAAAAATTCCATACTTCGTTTGACCTAAAACTGACTTTTGACGACAATTTTACAAGGTTTAGACTATTTCAATCAAAATGCCTTAATGAAGCAAAAAATTTGTTTTGGGTACAACACTAAGAAAGAAATTTTGTTTAAGTGTCAACTATGCACACATTTACCTTCACAAAGCCAGCAAGAAATTGCACATAAACTGGCAAGAACTTTATGAAACTGCACCAGCCTCAAGAGCAAATTAACAGGTGAAAATTGCACAAAATTAGAGAGGCTATGCCATGGGAAAACTGCACCAATGAAGTGACAAATGACTAAACAAATTCCACCCAACAAGTGAATTCAAGTGAACATCAAGATGGGTGCATTTTCATAGTGGCCTAACCAATGAAAAAGGGCGCTCAAAAGATGGCAAACTAAAAGGGAAATCATGCTAATCACTTAAGTCGTCGAAAGAACAAATAGAGGCATGCTTTTACCAACATCTAACCATCAAAATATTGCTAAGCAAATTTTTATATGGCAAAGCTATGGAAATCAACACTTAAGTTTGAAAAACAAGTCATAATGAAGGTGGTGCACTTTTGCCATTGCTCTCCCACCTCAAAACTATGCCCACTTCAAACAAGTTATCCAAATTCAAACCCAACACCAAGTTTAAGTGTTTCAAAGCAAAAAGAAAATAGAAAAAATAAGGCACTACCTTATCATAGTCAACCTATGTTTAGAAAAAAGCAGACTTTAAAGCCAAACATTGCCTATATAAACATGTTTCCCTTCATTCCAAATCACAAACAGTTCATCCTTCTGTTGTACATAGCAGAAAACTCCTCTTCTTGATTTTGCAGGCATAAAAGTCTGATTTTTGGCACCAAGGAGGAACGTTTGTTAAATTGCAGCTATACTAAGAAAGATTTCAACATATACATCAGCTTACCCTTAAAAAAATTTCATCTGTTGTTGCTGTCTTATCAAATCTCATTCCAAAGTGTTTTTCTATCAGCTACAGTAGGGTTGTTCTTTCTAAATTTTGTATTCCAAGTCACAGGCAGCAAGAAGATGACTTTTTCAAATATAGAATTGCATGAGGATGTGTTGGAGCCTAAAACACTCTTGTCAAATAGCTTATTATGTTCAAGATACATTGCTCAGTCATATGAATATACTCGATTTGAAGATGGATGAGAGAGTTAGAGCAATGGGTAGTTTGACTATCAAATTATTGGAAAGTGGAATCATACAAGCTGCCCCTTTTCCTATCGCAATTCAATCCCTTGAATTGGTGATAGCCTGTGCCTGTCATACAATCCAAGCGTCAGAAGAAGACAACCAAGTGAATTGTAGTTTAGATGCCAAAACCCTCAAATCAAAATTTTGATTGCAGCCCTGTGAAGAGACTCAGCTGATTGATTTAGAAGAATGTGAGCCTCAAAGGAACAACGTGTAACATAAATTTTTACTATCATGCATGTGTGAGCATGTCTGCATAGGTGAGTACATATTTGAAAATGTACATGAGTGTTGATAAAATTTAACCTAAATATTTTATATTATTTAACACAATTTGTTCTCACTATGGGTGCAAGAAATAGAATGAATCCCCAATTGTCCACACCTGAAATGATTCATAACCATATATGGAAACTTGAACAGGTCTAGATAAAGGAGTAGCAGGATAGATCTGGTAAACCTTGTTCTTACACAAAATTGGGATCCAAAGGATGAAATTAATAATCAGATACAAACCTCAAAAATAGAGTTTTCATCATAAGCATAAAATACACCAGCCGTAACATCACTGCAAAGTCCAAGAATTTCTCTAGACCTTGAATCAAAATCTCGGTCAAACTGCAGCTCTTCTATCACTTTTTGGCTCACTCTATTTACAACCTGCCTCAAAGGAAGAAACACAGAGCAATCAGATCTTAATGAGGATAAAGTTTCATAGGCAAGAAAATCAATAATGATGTCCATCATCAACATGTTCAGTGTTTGCTTCATTACGGCAAAACCTGCAGTTTGAGTGATATAAACATGACAAGGGATGTGGCTAAGGCTCACCTTAACTTTGTTTTCAAAAAGCAACAAGAAATGGAACTCTGATAGTGCAAGTGAGTGTGGTTTTGTTCCTTCTCGGTCTTTTTCTAATTTTGAATACTCTACAAGGGCCTTGTTTTCCACAAAGTTGTCATCTCCATTGCTTGAGCTGCTACCAAAAAATCAATACAGCAAAGACACAAGGGAATCAAAGCTCAAATCAAAAACCCAAATTACATACAATCCCCTATAAGAAAAGAAAGGGTCATTGTGATCCAAACTCCAAAGTATCAAATTCTTTAACTACTCATATATTTAAACATGATAAAATTATTTTAATATCAAATCATCTTTATCCCAAACATAAAGCCTATATGCTTAAATTCATTGCTTCACATATTCAAGGCAGCACAATGGTAACAATATGTTGTGTTTGAAAAAGCAACCAAAAAACCAAAAGCAAATGACAAACAAAAGATATTTCTATAAAAAGTCATCATATTTATGGTGAAAAAATGATATATAATTAAAAAATAAAAATGAGTTCCCCACCTTTGTGGTGCACCAAGATTCAGATTACCGTAGTATATGCCTGCTCCAGCAAGCCAAGCAAAGTCTGCCTGTCGTTGCTTGACGAAAAAATGAAGTTCACTGCATAAAAAAGAATGGCATATTTATCAGGAAAAAATTGATGATGTTGGGATTTCAACCACCATGACAAATACAAATCAAACTAATTTCACTTAGACAATAACAGAATGCACCACCAGATATATCTATAAATGCTGACCAACCAATTTGGCTTAAGAGATTTAAATATTTCAAATATATTAACCTACAATATATCAAACTCGTGGAAAAACATAAAAAAATATTGCATGGATGATGGTTTCAAAAGCGGACACAAATATCTTCATATGTGATAAATGTGATCAAGATCATAATTGATTATCATGCCATGTCAAATTTTGCATTAGATTCAATATTCCGTCGCCATGAGTCAAAGTGTGTTTTGGGTCCTATGTCTTGTCATGTTCTACAAAATAATTCCTTAAACCCATGCTTCTATTGCCCACCGTACAAGGCTTAGAGGGTCCAACATCAATTCAATTCTGTGTATTAGTCTATACTAAAGGTGTGGATGTTAATTATCCATGTATCAAGAAAATGACCAATGTTACAAGAAGAAAGTATATTTTGTAAATAAGGGTCCTGTTGGTGTACGTTTTATCATCCACCGAACACTTCAGAATAAAATGCCCAAAGACACTCTATCCTCTCTTGAAAAACCACCACGTATGCTAAGATTGCGAGAAGATCATATGGCGATTCCAAGGTTTCTTTAGTCGGGTCTCGACGTGTGGATAAGCTCAATGGCCGTTGTGATATGCTGGTAATAAACAAGGGGACTTACGTAAGAAAATCTTCACAAGTTCAGGACTTAGGGAATTTATCATTAAAGGCTCTCGATTAGGACTTTCAATGGATCTCAAAAAAATGGCAAAAGGATAAGGGTTCAGGAGAATCTAGTCTATGCCTAAGAACTCAAGAGACAATAAGGATTCGGTGAAGAGAATAAACCACACTTTGTTTCGCCTCTTGCAAGACAACATACGCAAAATGGGTGCAATCTTCAAGGGTTGTGAGAATAATTTTCAAACCTCAAATGAGGCTGAAGTTAAGTTTCCACAATTAAGAGCTCAGGCTAACTTTACGCATCGAATGCAAATCATCCATTTGAAGAAAGTATGAGCTACACTTCACCATTGAATCAATACGATCAATCTCTCATTCAATTAACCAACTTTCAAAGCAAATTCTACCTAATCTAACTTTAACTTTAATAGATGGCGGAAGATAATATGCAACCTCGCTTACTATTTGACAATAAGAAGTTATTCGAGGCAAATCATGCTCAAGAGCTTTTATTATTCAAAATAGTCTCAATGCGACAATTTCATATTCTATCTCCACACAAATGAAAGTGAGAGAGCATCAGTTTATATAGATTTTCAAAAATGCAATGAAGGGCCGAGATTAAAACAAGATTAACGGCCAAGATTATTACAACCAAACCCTAATTAGGGTTTCCCAAAATAACAAGAGTTATCAACTAGAAATCAATCAGTAAAGTGGCAGTTCCAGCTATTATCTAGGAGAGGCGTCCTTATCCATCTGAGCAGCATTGTGCTTGGCGAATCTGGACACTACGGCAATGACCTCCTCCATCGTGACAGGTGGCAACATGCTGATCCGGAATTCAAGTCCGTCCAACTTCTCAGCACATTTAGCAAAAGTACCTTCCCAATCTGCCTCCTGCTTCTCAAAATCCTTTCGAATGGATGAGAGTCTTGCCACTCTCGCAAAGTCCTGTCTCAAAAATGGTCCAGTGGTCGAGAAGAAAGTTTCTTGAACTTTATGCTTCAATTTCTCCAGCTGCATGTCGTTCTCCCGGATGATCTCACGGTCGAACACCTCTGTAGTTGTCATGTAAATCTTCTCCTGGATTTTCCTGACCTGTTCCTCAATTCCAAGCCCATCTACTTTTGCCTTCTCCAAGACTTCTTCTCGTATAGTCACTGCCCAAAACCAGTGATGAAAATCATATGCTGCCCCTGCAGCAATCACTCTTTTATCCACCAACTCCTCTCTTGGAGTGCTCTTCAAGACTCTAAGGCTTGGAATAAGCCTTTCCTGCATATCTGGAATACCTTCCCACGCCTCTGCCATATCCATCAGTCTGGAAAGAAATGAAGAAGTTCGTCCATAAGCAAGTGCCAACTTCTCCATGAACAAGGCCGCTTTTGTGCCTTCACTTGCCATCCAGTCCTGAGCTTCCCTAGCCGTTACCATTCCGTGCTCGACTTCCTTGGTCACCTCCTGTGATGAATTGAGAAGAGGAGGAACAATCGCATTGCCCTGATCAAGTGGCTGGGTCAAATGCTGAATATATTCCTTAAGACGTTCGACCTCTTTCTTATACTCCTTCTTCTTAGCCACTTCTTTCTCCAGTCTCGCTTTGATGGTCGAGACGGAATTATCTAACTCCTCTACTTCTTGACCTTTCGAGGTCGGGCCAAGGTCAACGGTGGTTATAGCATACTCCTGAGGAGTGATCTCGTCCTGTGGCTTGTCCACCGTAGGTACTGCAATATGCACGGAACGGTTGCCCGTCTCATTCCTCTGAATGGTGGAGAACTTCTTAGCAGGCTTCTTGATGGCGACTTGTTCTAATCTTGCCAAGAAATCGGCAGTATCATCCTCCTCTTGTTGAGCCTCTACAGGTATCTGGACCTTCATTCTCTCCAACAGCCAATCTGGAATGGTCGACTGCTCAACACCATCCTCTACCTGGACCTCTTCTTCATTTGGAACATCCACAACCCCTCTGAGAGCGGAAATCATTCCCTCTTCGAAGTCATTGTTCTGAGCCTCGATCTCATTGTCTGAACCTAAGATTTCCGTGCCCGTAGGTGATAAGGGCTCTTCATCATCTAGTTGAATAGGTTCATCATTTACTTCCTGAACTGCAGGAGGTTCAAGCATCTCTACCAAGGAATCGTCAATAGTAGCTACCAACTCGTCAATATTCCTGGATGCCGCTGACCGAGAAGGTTCTCCTTTATGCCTCTTGGAAACAGGCTCAGCACTTGGCATTATTTCCTTCCTTTTTTCTCCGATTCCGACCAAGTCCTGATGGGATGCACCAGCATTAGAAGAATATGACTCTGACTCACTCAGTAGGTCATATGTGAGCGTCATTCCTCTCTGTCTCAATTCTTGGGCATGGTAATCAACCCACCACTGAGAGTATTTAGTCACTGGCCTCATTAGGGTTGCCAAGTCTGCGTGCTCAGGTTCTGACCATTTCACTGGAGGGAGAGGTCGGCTTTCCTCGAAGCGTGGCTGGACGTGGTTTCCATCATCCTGTAGCTGATCAGGCACTCGGAAAAACTCAATTGCCCTCATGAAATCTAGTGGCATCCTGGACCACATTTTCCGCCTGACTTCATACTCATCGGCAGCATTTGCCCAGAAATCTTCCAGTTCCATCCTGTGCTTGTACTTTCTCCCTTCCACCGTCCGAATGTTATGATGTGGGTCATAGTTGACCCTGAACTTGTAAGCCGTGAAAGGATACCACTGGATCTCCAATCTTGCACTTTCAGCTGCCTGTGCTGATGGACAATATTCTAACATATTCCCGATGAAGAATGGGAATGTGACGGACGCCTTCTTGGATGGCCTCTGAATATTCTGGTACTCCTCCAACTATCTCAAAAACTCGAGCAAGATCATCCGATTTGTCGGATAGATGGGCAATTTATAGGGATTTCCAATAAATCCTTGGATCCTGACATATGTGAATTTCGGGAACTGGATGAACCAAGACCCGTATTTACTGATGAGACTTTTCGCCTCGTGGCTCAGCCTCTGATGCACTCCTCCTTGAAGCTTTCTGGTAATGTGCATTAGGAATGCATCATGCACCCTCCTGAAGTGAGTCTTCTCCTTCAATTGGAGTTGTGGATAACAGTCGTAAGGCTTGAGTTCGTTCTCCCCGTTGCCAATCTTGCCCTTACAAATCAATCCTAGATACTTGTATGATCTAGCCAACAGGTACACAACATACGAACTCATATGAAAAGACTTAGTCTCTTCGAGGTTGATCAATTGCTCGTGGAGGTTGTCACTTATCATCCGTGACCAATTGAACATTTTGACACCAGAAGTGATCTTGTCGATGAAATAGTACATCCAGCTCTCGAAGAAGGCGCCTTGCGGGTTACCAGCTATTCTGTTCAGCATCAGCACGATACCCCCAAAATCTTCCTTGAAGTCTGCTCGGTGAGGCCTCTTGGGCAACTTCTTGATTGAAGGCTTAGGCTTGTCCATCCACACCTTGTTGACTGTTGTGGCGCACAGATCTGGTTGGCTGTCATATAATCTCTTAGCTTCCTCCTTGGTCTTATAGACCGTTCGTGAATGTTCCGGAATGCCGAAGGTCTCCTGGATTGCAACTTCTCCCAAGTGTGCTAAGACTCTTCCATCAGATGCGATAATCTGCCTCTTTTGAGCGTCATAGTGGAGAGCACATTCCACCATTAACTCTGCACAATCCATTGCCGGTGGGAATCCAACTGCCTGAAATATTCCGGGCCATGGATTTTCGGCTGATATAAAGTCGCGTATATTGATATCGGTGGCTGGTGCCAACAAATCAACAGTCGCTAATAAATTGATGCCGATTCAATTATTATTAAATTCTTATGAAATGAAGTTGGATGAAGTTGAAATTTTTTGAGCTTCAGTGGATGAAAGGACACAAAAAGAGATAGCAAATTCATTTGTCCGAACATCAAACCTCTGTGAAGAACCGTTGAATGCAAATCAGATTTAAAAATCTGACTTTTAAAAGAAGAAGTGCGCCCCTCTTCAAGAAGAATTTCAACTTTGAATAAATCTCTTTTCTTTTTCCTACGAAGAATTCTTCAGCATAACACTGCTTCTCTCTCTAGGAAAATTCGACTTTGCCTATTGACCAATTATTTGCCTGATAATTTCGAGAAAGATTAAATTTCTCTTCAGCTGTGTGAAGAAATGAGTTGCTGAAACTCATTATAATGCTGAAGGATTGAATTTGATTTAGCAACTGCCATATTTTTCTCGATCTCGATTTGTCTTCTTTTGATTAAACAGGCAAGTTTCCTTTTATGTTTCGACAAGAATCAGTCTCGAGCTTATCCAAGCAAATCCTACTGATCTTCAAAAATTCGATTTTTCACTTAATGTTTATCTTTGATTTTTCCAAATTTTCAAATAAACATTAAATATTTAATTAAATTCATGGTGAATTTAATTTTTTCGCTTGTCAGATTTCATCTCTGCCTGGCGTACTTTATTTTATTCCAATTTTCGTTTGGCAATTTTAATTTTGTCCAAAGCATTTTAAATTTCCAAGCAGTTGAAAATAAATTATTAAAATATATTAAAAATATTTTAATTTATTCCAACCCGTTCGTTTTGGACCCATGGCTATCTCGATTTTCCTTTTATTTTTCTTGGCTAAGAGTGTATTTTCCAATTTTGTCCTTAATTTCGTCTAGCCAAACCAAAATTTAAGCCATTCCGTCAAAAATTTTATTGCCAGATCCATATTTTCCTTTGCCAAGGCAAGATTTTCTTTTGCCAAAGTCAAATATTTCCTCGCTCAAATGAATTTTTCTAGGCAAAATTCTCATCTGGGTGTCTTCATCGGTCGAATTTCTTTGACGCTTGGCAAATTCTCCTTCCTTCTGGCCAAGGACGATCCTTCCTTTCTCTTTGCCTTGGGCATTTTTCCTCTGCCAAAGTTGTCAATTTCTCAACATTTTCACCATACTTAGGCAAATTTAATTTGTTTTCCACCTTCGAGTTAGGCACATTTCGTTTAATTCCTCGCCATATCCTAACTTCCTCTAGCACGTGTCCTTTCAAACTTAGCACTTGACCTCTTGAGAATGCCATGATTCCTAGCCAATAATCTTCATTTTTCATCCCTTAGCCTCTATACTTAGGCAAATATTCGAACTTGTCTTTGGACTTGGCATTAACACTTAGCAAAAAATCATTCTTTTATCCTCTTAGGCGGACTTCCTTAGCATTTTGGACAAGCATCATGGACGTCTTTGGCACCTTGCTAACCTCTTCCAAGTGTATGGTGGATTTCATAGGTCGAACCTCCTGGATGTCCCTCTTTTCTAGGGCAGACTTCAAGACTTCTTAGCATTTGTTCTCATCATTTTATCCCTTTGGAAAGGATTTTCCACCTTTTTAGGCCTTCACACTTAGCTAAATTTTGAAATTTCATCCTCTAGGCACCAAACACTTAGCAAAAATTTTGATTTTCCTTCATTTTACATGCCTAGGCGGACTTTCAATGTCTTCAGCCAAGTCCCACCCTTCAAGGGCGGACTTTAGAGCTTCTTTGGACGAGTCTTCAAGTCAAGGCGGACTTTAGGGGTCTTTAGGATATGGATGGCGGACTTTAGAACCCTTTTGGACTTCCTTTCTTGAGAATGGCGGACTTTCTAAGATGCTTGGACAAGGATGGCGGACTTTAGAGCTGTCAAGGATGAGCTTGGGCGGACTTCAAGACTCTTTAGCACATCCCTTTCTTGCACATGGCGGACTGCATCAACCTTTTGGACATGCAAGGCGGACTTCAAAAGATCCTAGGATGAGCTTCCTTGCTGCATGGCGGGCTTTGAAGAGTCCTAGGATAAGCTTGGGCGGACTTTGAAGCTCCTTAGGATATTCCTCATTGCTGCTGGGCGAACTCCATGACCTTCTTGACATTTCTTCATCCTCTCTTCTCATTTCCCATGGCGAATTTCAAACTTGAACAGATTTTTTTACAAATTTCATCTTTTTTGATCTGATTTTCCATGATCTTGACCTCAGATCTGACTGGTTTTTTCCAGATTTCAATGTTTTTGACTGATTTTTCATGCTTTTTGACCTTTTTTTTCAGATTTTTCAATAATTCTTCAAATTTTCTCTTTGATTTTCTGAGAGTTCTATCGAGTTTTTTGAACTTCTGAGTGCGTTTTCAGAACTCGGGACCTTTCTAAATATAGAAACTTTCCAAAAATAGAAACTTTCTAAAAATAGAAAAAGCAGACCCTAAAAAATAGGGAACCTTGTTTGGTCCGAAAATGCCAAAAATGAAAAATCGAAAAAGCAACTTTTCCTAAAAAATAGGAAGTCTCAGAATTGGCCGAATTCACAGTCGATCTTCGTTTCTCAGGCCTTCTGGGCGCTTCCATGACGTCTACGCACTGATTCAAGCATGAATTACTGACTTGGCTCGGGTAACTCTCCGCAAACTGACCTGAAACTCTTGACAAAGTGATCTCACGTAACCGTTGCAAGGAGACAAAACCCTAAAAACTAGCAGGCAACTGGGGGTCCCCATCAGCAATGGAGAGATGTGTGAAAAGGTCACAACACTTTTGAATATCCCTCATCAAAGATAAACAACCTCCTAGATCCCATATCAAAATGTATAGGCAATTTTGGACAAAAGAATTTTTGTACCCCTCCACATTTTCCATATAAAGATGTTTTTCATGACGGAAAATGTGAAATAGATCTATGCTATTATTCCCATACCTTGAGCTGAAATGATGGGAGTAATTAGAGTCCTTATCTTCTTTAGGGTTAGATCCTTTTGAGAGACTCACTCCAACACAAGCACTCTTGTGACTTAGAATCTCAACATTAGAATTAACTAAAACATCCTCCTCACTTGCATGCTCCTCAACACGGTGAATCTGAAAATTAATTACTTGCTGGAACAGCTCTCCTTTTGGTAGAGTGATGGGTAGTTCATGGGTTGGAAATCTTGTTTCTATCTTAGCCTCTTTGTGTTCAACAAGCAATGCTTTTTCCACCTTAACTTATCAAACTTTTGCTCTGTGTTTGACTATTCTTTGGGGTTCTTGGACTCATGCTCATTAATCTCCTTCTTAGTAACTTCTTTTCATTTTCATTCTGACCTTTCCTCTTTCTTCACCAACGCCCTTGTTCTTCCTCTTCTTGAGCTCCTCGTCATCTTTAATTCATAGAACTCATCAAAAGATAAATCATTACGAATTGCTTGACTTAAAGAATTATATTCTTCATGATACCTCGCCATGTCAGCTTTTGGGTTGCTCCTTCTCAATTGGACCTTCTCTTTCCCTTCAAAAAAGTTGGGCTTGGACTGTCTTCATAGGAGGGTTTGTTGAGACCCTGTCTTGAATTGCTCCCTTCTACCATATTCTGATTTTGATCTAGTGGCATTCCATTGATGATTCACTTCCCTCAAGATCCTAACTATTTCCAATCTAGACTCTCTCATGGAGGATTGAAACTCTCTAGCCAACTCCCTATTTTCATGGCTAATGACATCTGAAAGGTTTGCCTCTTCACCACGATTATTCATGATTCCTTCTTTCCTTTTTCTTTTCCCTTGCATGAATCTGCATTACACAACCCCACAAGCTAGCATAAAAGGTGGCTTTGATACCAGAGTGATGTTGCTAGTGTTTACTTCTATGATCCAGCTTAAAAAATTCAAACAGCAGCTATCAAAACACTACTAAATGTTGAATTATGTGATCAGAATGAAATGCACAGAAAGAAATTCAAAAATTCGGACAAAATAACACAGCATATACCCTGGGAAAACCCTCCTCTTGAGGGAGAAAAACCCAGCAACAAAGATCTCTCTTATATTTGATGTAACAGTGGGAAGTTTACAAATTACAATGAGGTCTAGCATTGTTACGAGACTCGGACTCGGCTCGGACTCGGCTAGGGTGACTCGACTCGGCGACTCGGCGACTCGGACTCGGACTCGGCGCAGACTCGGCAAAATGAAAAAAGTTGAAAAAACCTTAGAAAATTAGAGATTTTTAAAGATTTAAAACTTGTTTCAAGCACCCTTTATTGAATACAACACAAATAAAAGAAAATTTGATCACATACACAAATATACAATGATCACATAAGTATAAAGTACACAAATTGTAGTTGCGCTGCTGAAAGAAATAACATACTTTGATATATAAAATTAGTCAAATGTATACAAAACTCATGGAAAATGAAATCCATGACATCAAATGTTCCATACAAATATGAAATATCAAAAGATTCAAAGCAATAGCTATAAGTCTATCACTCTATGCCTATGGCACAGTGGAGCCAACATCCTTCCTACGAAGGTGTCTAAAGGTCCTGGATGATGTTGCAGTTGCAGCCATAGTCTCTGCGTATGCAGGTCCCAGCACTCTCCACCCGGTGGCTGCTCATGCTCCCTCGTGCTCCTCACTCTGACCATGAAAACACAGCGACCCTCTCTCTGCTGGTCCCGCAATCAAGGGTCCCTCGTCACTAGAGCTGCGTGCAGCAGCCTCGATTGATCACACTCGGTGTGGATCCAACCTCCTCCTAAATGAGTCGAGGTGTTAGCCATTGGTCAAAGCCTTTTCTGTATGGCCAGAGGTTGTAATGAACATATACCACGGTCATTCGTCCTCTCCTTTGTCAATCTATTGTAGCACTGTAGGTGTATCCGACATGCTCCAATTCAAAACAAACGGATGAACTTCCTGCATGGCTGGCTCAATATTCGTATGGCAACATTTTGCAGGTTCGGTGTATCAGAACCAAACATCTCCCACCATCCATCTGAGATGAGAAAAAGAAACAAAATTAATCTCATTTCAAGTTTCAAGTTCAAGTTCAACATTTAATAATAAATTATAATATAAAAAGATGAAAATTATTGCCTTAAATATATTTTTACCTGGCATTAATGTTGTCCTACTATCTTTGCACATTTGACGTGTAAAGAAGTCTCCTCGTGCCTTAGTGAAGGCATCTATCTCCTGCACTATCTGTGTAGTAACAGCGGGCAACATTCTCTCTATCGTCGAGTAGAGCCCATTAAGAATTTCTCTATCTGCACGAAGATCACGGCGGAAGTGGAAGGCCGGATTTAGGAAACATGCGGCTGCATGGATGGGCCTATGGAGTTGGTTTTGCCATCTCCTATCAATGATCTCCCAAATGGGACGATACTTATCATCAACTCCACCATAGACTGATCTAATGGCCTCTTTGGCCCTATCCATGCCCTCATATATGTAGCCCATTTCGGGCTTCTCCCCATCTGCAACTCGTAGGAGAACTAGCAAGGGCTCAATAAATTGCAAAGTGCAAACATGTTTCACAAATAAGTAAGTGTGACTGTCAATGAAAATGAACAAATAAAAGTAAGATATGATTAAAAATTAAAACATAATAAAGAATTAAATGTTACCTTCACAATCTCATCTGCTGGTGTCCAAAACCCTGCCTCATCAAATATGCAATCAGCCACAGCAATCCCTGCAGTGCTTGTAGAAAGGATGAGGAAGACCACTCCTCACTAGCAAACATGCGCCTCAAAGGTGCCCTTGACCGAATCAAGGATTGCAACATGATAAAATTTGATGCAAACCGAGTGATGCCAGGACGAGACAACTCCCTCAACCCCGTGTATTGCCTCATAAGGTTAAGCACCCATGCATGATTGTAAACAAATTTGCAAATGTTTCTTGCTGATTCCATACATGTTTTTATCCATGGGAGCTTGCCAAGATCCTCCATCATGAGGTCAATGCAATGGGCGGCACATGGAGTCCAAAATATAGTTGGGTGCCTCTCCATCAATAATCTACCAGCAGCAACATAATTTGCTGCATTATCTGTCACCACTTGAACTACATTTTCTTCCCCCACACCGGCTATCACCTCCTCTATAGCCTCACATAAGTATGTGGCATTTTTGAATTGGGCGGAAGCATCAATGGACTTTATTAAGACAGTGTCACCTGAAAAAATAAGCAAAACCAAATTACCAATTATTCAATAAATTAAAAACATAAATCAGCCTTATTAAATTATTAATCACTAAATCAAATTCAAATATCAATGTATTAAGGTAAGTACAATTACCTCCAGAGGAAACTAGAAAGTTCAACAGCGTCCTATTTCTCCTATCCGTCCAACCATCAGTCATGATGGTGCAACCAATCCTCCTCCATTGCACATGCTGCTCCTCTAATTGTGCTTTCACATCCGCCACCCTTTGAGTCAAAAGTGGGCCCTTTAATTCATCTTCGCTGGGGGCTTTGAACCCCGCCCCACATATGGTTATTGCATCAACCATGTTTTGCCAAAAAGGAGACCTAAAACATGTCATAAAATGAAAAGATTTAAGTTTTTAACTTTAAATTTGAATTCGATAGTGAGATACATCTAAATTCTAAAATAATAAAATTTAAATATAAATTTTAAAACAATTAAACGAAAAAAGAATTACCTGGCTACATGGAAGGGAATGGTGCAGTAGTACCAAAAGTCTGCAATTGTTTTTTTTGCTGCATCGTGTGCATCCTTGTTCCAACCCATGCTCTCAAGCGGCGGTTGGGAACCAGGAGTAGTGCGTGGTACAAAATATGAGTCCACCCTAGATTTACGAACTCTAGGGCCAATACTAATACTGCCACTACCACTAGCAGTAGCAACGCCACCAGCACTAGGAGTACGCATAGGAATAGATGGTGCAGAAGCAGAAGCACTAGCACAAGCACTAGCACTAGGACGATATGGAGGCATGGAAGAAGCATCTCCAACAGCACCAAGTCCCTGTCCAACTCCAACACTTGCCAACTCCTCCCTCTGTCTCTTTCTAATTTCTTTTTGCCTTTCAAAATTTTCTAATTGCACCTGCACTTCACGAACAGCCTCAATAGGTGCTAGGGTGCAGCCCACTGCATCATGGATGGGTATGCGTGCAAGGTGGTATTTCAATCTATTTATGCCGCCATGATATATTGTTTTGCAGTATTTACATTTTGCTTCTCCTCTTTTCATTCCGGGAAAGATTTCAGCATGTTTCCAAGCAGGGTCTTTTCTGACTGGGGTTCGAGACATTGTGAAAATAATAATATGGTTTGATTTGCAAATGAATGTGGCTGCAATAACAAGTAGGGTTTGTAAAATTATTTAAGTTGCAAGTAGGGTTTGTAAATAAAAATGCAAACTATAAAAATTTAAAAACAATGATTTTACAAATTACAATGAATTATTTGTTAAAAAAACACAAAAAAAACTGTTAAAATCAAACTTACCTCTTAGATTTTGCTTGGAATGCAATGCAAACTTCTCCCAATCACTAGCAATGAACTTTCAATGCACCTCCTTAGCAGTATGAAGCTTCCCAAATGATATATCACCTTGCTTTTGTTTTAAACAATTTGCTGGTTGCCCTCTCTTCTCCTCCTATTTTTCTTCACAACTCTCTCTTCTCCTCCTATTTTGCCAAAAGAGTGAAATGAAGTTGCTTTTAGGGTTGGAGAGAACATATAGAACAAAAAAAAAACTAACTTTAACTTTTAGTTTTATGTTTTTTTAGTGTTTTAACTTCTTGCTGCCGCGGCCGGGTCACAGGGTCGGGACTCTCCGAGTCTGGGCGAGTCTGGCGAGTCCGGCGAGTCCGGCTCTGGACTCGGCGTGTCCGAGTCCGAGCTCCCCAGACTCGGCCAGGCTGGCTCGGCCCGGGACTCGCCGAGTCATGGCGAGTCATGGCGAGTCTCGTTACAATGGTGGACCAGCTGGATAAGAGTGTTCATTCTTATTTTTTTGACAAATCAGACACTCTCTAATGTAGTTCAAGACTTCTTCTTTCAACCCTTTCCAAGTGAATCTTTCACGAATCTGCTTATAAGTCTTGAAAATCCCTTGATGACCAGCAAGGGGAACATCATGAAAAGATTGTAGAATCTTCTTTTTAAGCTTACATTCATGCACTAAAAAGATTCTATCTTTATAGTAAATTATCCCATCAACCAACTTATACCTTTCATCAACCAAATGATCTTCTAGTAAGCTGGTTGCAAACTGATTTTTAGCATAATCAGCAGCAATTAACTCCTTCCAATCTGCTGATAACTCACAAAGTGACTGCAAATGAGGCCTTCTTGAAAGAGCATCAGCCACTACGTTATTTTTCCCTTTGACATATTCAATGTCAAAGTCATATGTCTGGAGCTTACTTACCCACTTCTGCTGCCTTTCATTCAAATCCTTTTGGCGCATAAAATGTTTAAGACTATTGTGGTCAGTCTTAACAACAAATTTACTTCCCACCAAATATTGACGAAATTTAGACAAAGCATGCATGATGGCAAGCATCTCTTTGTCATATATTGAGTAAGATTTTTCTGCTTCTCTCAATTTTCTGCTCTCAAAGACAATGGGGTGCTTGTCTTGCATAAGAACAGCTCCAACTCCCTCACCTGAAGCATCACATTGTAATTCAAAGGGCTTTGTGAAATCTGGTAGGGCCAACACTGGACATGAGCTCATTATGTGCTTGAACTTGTCGAAGACTCCTTGTGCCCTATCTATCCATAGGAAAGCTCCTTTCTTAGTAAGATCTGTAAGGGGGGCTGCCATGTGAGAATATCCCTGAACAAATCTTCTGTAGAATCCGCACAAACCCAAAAATCCTCTCAAATGAGAAATATTCTTTGGAGGTGGCCAATCAAGGATGGCCTTAATCTTCTCTGGATCAACCTTGACACCCTTGGTACTAATGATGTGGCTGAGATACAACAGTTCCGTCATCCCAAACTCACACTTTGATTCTTTGGCAAACAAACATTCCGCCTCCAAAATGCTAAGCACTTCTTCCAAGTGCTTGAGGTGCTCTTCCCAAGACTTACTGAAGATGAGAATATCGTCGAAGAAGATGAGCACAAACTTCCTCAATTGCTGTCTAAAAATCTTGTTCATACAAGATTGGAATGTAGCTGGAGCATTTGTCAAACCAAAAGGCATGACAAGAAATTCAAAAGGCCCAAAATGGCATCTAAAAGCTGTCTTCTCTATATCCGCCTCCCTCATTCTGATTTGATGATAGCCCGAACGAAGATCAATCTTCGAGAAAAAAAAGCCCCATGGAGTTCATCAATAAGCTCATCAATCCTAGGGATAGGATACCTATTCTTGATGGTCTACTGATTCAATGCACGGTAGTCAATACACATACTCATTGTACCATCTTTCTTTTTGACCAGCACCACTGCAGAAGCAAAAGAACTCTTGCTTGGTCTAATGAAACCACTCTCCAAAAGCTCCTTGATGGCTTTTTCAATCTCATCTTTCTGCTTCTTTGGATAATGGTAAGGTGTAGTCATGACAGGCTTTTCTCCTTCTTCTAACTCAATTACATGCTTAGAACCTCTTTTAGGAGGTCTTCCAGGAGGTAGGCTTCCAAAGACTTTGCTCTTCTTTGAAAGTAAGGTTTGAATATCTGGATGATATTGCCTCTTTTCTTCCACTGGATCAGCTGGTAGAACCAAACATTCAATAGCCCATTCAACCTGATCGTGACGGATCAGCCTTTCCATCCTTTTTTAAAGACACAATTTGAGGGCCCCCATTTGACATCCCTCTTAGAACAACCTTCCTTCCATTAGACTGAAATTTAAGCTCCATAGTTTGCAAGTTCAATGTGATCTCACCAAGAGATCGCAGCCATTGTATGCCTAGCACAACATTAGTGTCTCCAATTCCCACCACATAAAAATCATCTTTAATCTCATAATTTCCCAATTGCATAGAAAGGTTAGGAATCTTCCTTGTGCAAGACATAGTAAAACCATCTACCACCATTACATTGAAGCCATCAAATTCCTCAGTCTTCAAACCTTTTTTAGCAACTAATCCTTCATCAATAAAATTGTGAGTTGCTTCGGTGTCAATTAGAGCAACAATCCTTTGTGAATTCACAACTCCATGAACCGGAAAGGACTCATTTTTTTTGAAAACTTGATAGTTGTGCGAAAGTACTACCATCTACCACCTCATCAAACTTATCTTCTAGAGCTTCTTCACCTTCACTACTTGCTGATTCGTATTGCTGATTAGACGAATCAGATTCTGATCCAAAATCAGAATAGCCCTCCATTAGGTTTGCTTTGCCTCTTCCATAGCAACGGTGACCCTTAACCCAAGGTTCACGGCAAGTGTAGCAAACTCCATCTTTTCTAAGCTGTTCTTTGAGCTCTTCTGACAACCTTGGTGGAAACTTCTTTGGCAGATTTGAAGAATGTTTTTTATCCTTCTTATGGCTGAAAGGTTTCGAATGAAACTTAGGCCTTGGGGTTGCCAACTCCATGCTCCTCGCTTTCTTAATGGCTTCATCTAAGGTTGGTGGATCAAAGGCTTTGACCCAACCCTTTAAAGGCTCCATTAAACCTTCAGCAAAAAGAACCACAAGTTTTCTCTCAGTAATGTTAGGCACCATTACTAACAACCTTTGAAAATCAGCCACATAGTTTTCTAAAGATCCTTGCTGTTTCAATTGTGCCAATTCTCTGAATCTCAATTCTGGATCTTTGGTATCAAATCTTTCAATCAACTTATTGGTAAACTCACCATATGTGCGAATGAGGTTATGGCCAAGAGTGACCAAACCATGAGTCCACCATTCGTGAGCTATCCCATCTAAATGCAAAGTAGCAAATTTGATAGCATCTTCTTCTGGCATAGGTCTAAGAGAGAGATAGTTATCTAGCTTCTGCACCCATGATCTGGCTGTACACTTATTACTACCATGAAAATGCTCCATAGTAATCTTTCCCAATTCTTGGTAGAAATCATTTCTAGGTGCCATAGGAGGACGTTGTTCAATCCTTCCTCCATTTCTTCGACTCCTTTGATTCATTTATTGATCAAATGTCCAAGTACCTCTCAAGTCAAGAGGTAAAGAAACATACTCCATGTAAGCTTGACGTGCATCATCAACAAAAGTTGGTGCAGCTTCAACCGGTTGTTGCTCTTCCCTTGGTGTGAAGACGGGAAAAAGGGGTCTAGAGGATGACCCACTAGGAATTGCAGCATGCTGACCCACAATTCTGTCTCTTGTATTCACTTCAGGACTGACACTATTGTTATTCCCATTAACTCCACTGCTTTCTCCAGTTGAGTTATTTTGGGGCTGAATGATATTATGAGCTGCTTGCTGGTCCAACTTGGACAATAATTGGGACATCATGTCTATCATCCCATCAAACTTCTTCTCAACTCTGTCCTTCTCATCATTAGCTTGCCTTACACTGTCTGACATTATTTCAACTGTCTTTTCTGTAACTTCCACTGTTTTGCCAAGATCCCTTAAGGCTTTTGAAAAAGTCTCTGCCTCTGGAACAGGTGGAAACTGATGCTGAGTTCTGGCCTGACTTCTGGTGAACGGTCTAGTGTCTCTTTCACTCATCCGACAACCAAACTGCAAATTGCCACAGGATGGCAGGGTCGTCTGCTCCGATTCCACTGAAATATGCTAACCAATTTTTTTGGAAGATTTACACCACATAAACCAGCACTAGCCAACTTGATTAGCGTTAGCTCCAAATTGAAATCCAAATTGAAAAGATCTCAACGCCAAGAATGCACACTCAATCCCAAGGAAGGAGAGGTGTTGTTATATGGCGGAGTAATTACAAACAACAACTTGAATTGAAACAAACTCAACGTCAAGAATGTGCACACAAGATCCCACTGAGGGCGAGGTGCTAACATATGACAGAGTAATTAATTGAAAACTGGAAACTAATAGGCGGATAACCAACCATGAAGCTACAACAAACTAATTCATCCGCTACGGCGGGCATCCACTTGAGAGTGGGGATTCACCACTTTGAAAGTGGGTACAAAGAGAAATACAATCAATTATCCACACTGGCGGTAGACCAGCCAGGGGTACTTAATGTGAGAAGAAAGAAGAATTAATTGCAGCAATTAGGACTGGTACAGTACTGCTGTTTACAGTCTTACAAATAAGGAATTAAGCTGCAAATTACATATAAATCTCAATAGCTTCAAAGCACAGAGTAATAGATGATCTAAATTAGATAATTATCTCACTAACTACTGATAATGAATAAAAAATCAGAACTTCTAAAGTCTGATACAAAAATCAGAAAACTGGAAATGTCAATCAGCAGTTGTGAAAACCAATGAATTATTCATAACTCACTCATTTCACCTCCAAATCGAATGAGATCGAATGCAATGGACTTTTGGAAGGTAGGCAACCATGCTAGGATGAAGAAACAGCAACAAAACTTGGTCTTTAATTCCTGGCACACTTCCCAATGCAAACTAAATGGTACGACCCTTGAAAGGGGCAATTTGCTTCTTAAAAATCAGAACCTCCGAATTAAAATCTTATACTTGGTGGAAAGGGGTGCCCATGGCAAACAATAACATTTCAAAAATACCCAGAAGCAAATAAAAATTATTCAAAGAGCTGCATACAAAATTCACTTTCAGCTATAGATGCATCAACAACTTCAAAATCTGGAAATCTCATAAAAACTTCAACTGTTGAGCACAAATCTGCTAGTCTCGATGAGAAGTAGCAAAGTCCAACTAGGTGTTGTATTTCAAACACGAAATTGGTTAATGGCTAGGAGGTAACATCTTCGAAGCAAGGTTTCAATTGTCATTTCGACAGCATAACAGTATGATAACATGAATGGATACCAAGCTGAAGCAGAGAATTCAATTTATAGAAGAGTAGAAAACTCTTCAACTTCACAAGGAGGCACACCAAGAGTCACCAGGAGACTCTTCAAATTTCCAAAAATCCAATATTTCACCAAGAGGCGTCCCTTTTCAATAATTCACTTTATTCTTTTTAAAAAATATAAATCTTCAATAAAGTGGCGTCCACTTATTCCAAGGCATTATGTTTTTATCAATAATTAATAAATCACCTCATGAAGGCGTCACCCTTCCAAGACCCTCTTTTAAACACAACTTAAAAGTTGTTCTCCTAGGCCAAGGGGTCAACTGCAAATTATAACCTCAATGCCTTTATTCACCATAAAAATGCCTTAAGAAGTCAGACATGAATTGCAAATAATTGTTCCAACTGGAAATGATGTACTGAAAGCTGACAAACTCCATACTGCTAAAAATAGAATTTACTATAAATAGTAAACTCTCAGGAATGCCAAAGAACCTTAGAACTGGAAACCCTAAGTTTAACTCAAACAAGCCTACAGGCTTCCGGAATAGGTTGATGAGTGACAGAACAGATCACTGATGAGAAGGGGACATTACACAACCTCATGGGTTAATCCTTGCCCATGAGTCTCGAAGTTTCCAACCAACTACATGATGTATTAACAAACCATACATTGTCACACTATAGGGTCTTCTTAGTAGGCCATCCCTTAGTCTTTATGATTAGTTCTTCAACAAAGTGTCTCTCATGCAACTCCAATAGGTAGTTGTTAAATGTGATTAAGTGCATGAAACAAGGACTATTGAAATCACCGAGAAATGACATACCTTGTATGTGGCTTTGTCCAATGAACAACCTCTTGTGCATACCCTCATAACTAAAATCTTGTTCACCTTTAGGCTGATCAATGACAACTGATTTACTACTCTTCTTAATGGCATAACTCTTGAGTCTTATCACACTTTTCCAAATATTGTTGGTCATCACCATAAGGTTTGATTCCTTCCATACCTTCTATACTTGAAAAGTGGGTGGGTGTCTCCTAGCCATCATCAACAATCATTGGTGCATCTTCAACACACACAATTGGCTTTTTTTTCAGGAAAATGTTCCATAGGCAAGGGTTGCTCTATCATATCTTCATCACTGCTTGATTTTTCTTCCTCTTCCTTTCTTTTCCTCATGTAGTACTGTTGGTGTCCGTTTTATCATCCACTGAACACAGAATAAAATGTCCAAAGACACTCTATCCTCTCTTGAAAAACCACCGCGTATGCTAAGATTGCGAGAAGATCATATGGCGATTCCAAGGTTTCTTTTGTTAGGTCTTGACGCGTGGATAAGCTCAATGGGTGTTGTGATTTGTTGGTAATAAACAAGGGGACTTACGTTAAAGGAATTTTCACAAGTTTGGGACTTAGGCGGATTTATCATTAAAGGCTCTCTTCAATTAGGACTTCAATTGGGATCTCAAAAAAACAGGCAAAAGGATAAAAGTTTAGGGGATATATTCTACGCCTAAGAATTTAAGAGACAGTAAAGATCCGGTGAAAGGGATAACCTCACTTTGTTTCGCCTCCCTAGGACAACTTACGCAAAGTGGGTGCAATGTTCAAGGGGTTTGATAATGATTTTCAAGCCTCAAATGAGACTGAAGTTAAGCTTCCACAATTATAAGCTCAGGCTAACTTTACGCATCAAATGCAAATCATCCATTCGAAGAAAGTATGAGCAATACTTCACCATTGAATCTATACGATCAATCTCTCATTCACTTAACCAATATTCAAAAGCAAATTCTACTTAACTTAATGCTAACTTTAATCTATGGCGGAAGAAGATATGCAACCTTGCTTACTATTTGACAATAAAAGTTATTCAAAGCAAATCATGCATAAGAGCTTTTATTATCAGAAATAGTCTCAATGCAACAATCTCATATACTGTCTCCACACCTTACAAATGAGGGGGCGAGCTCAATTTATAGGCTCGCCAATTACAATTCAGTGGCCAAGATTGATTTCAGATCAACGACTGAGATTACAAAATAAAACCCTAATTAGGGTTTGTCACCTTCAACCAATGAGAAAATTACATTTGAGGACACTTGTCCTTTTTGCTAAATATAAATCAACAATAAAATAGAAAGTTGTTGCATGTTGATTTGGAACAATTTGATCGGTTGGAAGATGACGAGGCGCCACCTCAGCGTGCTAGATGCCTTCCGTGGTTGCTTCTTTTCTCTTCCACGTGCTTGCCTTAGGATATTTTCCTTGCCGATGACTCTGTCCCTTGTGCTTGTTCCTTCCTAGCTTTGATCTTGGATTCCTTTTGAGACTTTGATTTCTTCTTCTTGCCTGTACTGGAATCTTTGAGGTCTGGAAGTCTCCCCTTGGAGCAGGTGTCTGGACTTGAAGTTGGTTGCTTAGAACTTCCTCCTGCTTGAATTGGGTTGATGTTATTACTTTGGATTTCCTCTTTGAATTCTCCAATTTATGTTGAGAAATTGTCTAAGTATGGAAATCTGTTTGGAACACTCTTATTGTCACCATCTGATTTTGATTGGAAGCTTGTCTTTAATTCTTCAGGAGATGAAATCCTTCCAAGATGTCTGGATATTCTTTCAAGTGTCTTGAATTTGGAGAAGAATGCCTCTGTGCTTTCGCCATAATGGAGGAAATTGGAATTTTCTCCGTGAAGTATTTTCCATACTTAGCCAAATTTTGGCTATTTTGTAACACCTTCATGTGGACCATTCAACATTTAGCCAAGGTTTTGGATGAACTTTGCCTGTGGATTTGTCTTCAATTCTGAATTTGGCTTGTGCTATGTAGGACAAATTCCATCTCTGGACAATGATCTTATTCATTTCCTCTTTACTCCTCTTCATCCTTCTTGTTTTCTGTCCAACACTTAGTGAATTCTTCTCCCCAAGGTATCAACACTTAGCCAATTTTCTGAGTTTTAGCCAATTTTCTCATCCTCTTCTTGGGCAAACTTCACATGAGCTTGGACGTTTTCTCTCTCGGCCTAAGTCGGACTTCAAGCCACTTTGGACAAACATCTCTGGGGAAAAGTCGAACTTTCTCTAGTGCTTACCATCTTTTCTCTGACACTGGGGCGAACTTTCTCAACACTTTGACATTTCTTTTCTTGGTCTAGGTCGGACTTTGCATTGTGTTTGCCATTGTACTTGGCGGATCTTATGGATGTTCGGACATACCTTCTCCAAGCAAAGTCGGACTTTGTAAAGGTTTGGACATGATGTGCTTGGGAAAAGTAATACTTTCTTCTGCCGTCCACCCATTGAGCAAGGTCGGACTTCACTGGTGCCTTTCCAAATTTTTTTGAATTTTTTTTTTTACTTAGCCAATTCTTTGAGTTTCCTTGGCTGGGTGGACTTCATCAAGCCTGGGACAAGTGCATGGCAGACTTTGAGAACTTCTTTCCATTTATCTTCCCAAGGTAAGGCAGACTTAGAGATTTCTTGCCAAGAGATAGGTCGGACTTTCCACTAAGCTTGCCATTTTTCATCTCCCTTCAGGCACTTCATGCCTTAGACTATTTTCCATCATGATTGAGGGTGGATTTTGGACTGTCTTGGACACTTCTCCAGGTGAACTTTGCACTTGTCTTGGACATCCACCCTTGGGAAGACTTTGCTTCATGTTGGACATCTTCACCTTGGGCGGACTTGAAGCTTGCCTTTCCATCCATTATTTTGTCCAAGGCATTTTATATTTTGAAGTATTTGGAAATAAATTACTAAAATATTAAAATATTTTAATTTATTTCCAACCCGTTCGTGTTGGACCCCTGGCTATTTCGATCTTTCTCCTTTTTTCCTTGGCTAAAAGTTTATTTTCCAAATTTATTCCAATTTTCGTCTAGCCATGTTAAAATTCTAGCCATTTCGTCGACAAATGTTATGCTAGATCCTTATTTTCTCCTGCCATGGCGGATTTTAAACTGTGCTGGGCACATTTTCTTATGCCAAAATCAATTTTTCTCTTGGTCGGACGAATTTCTCTAGGCAAAGTCTGTGTCTGGATGTCTTCCTTAGGCAAAATTCCATGATACTTGACAAAATTTTAACCCTCTTAGCCAAGGGCAGACTTTCCTACCTCTTTGCCTTGTGCAATTTTCTCTGTATACTTGGCCAACTTTATCAAATTTTCTCCAGACTTCCAGACTTAGGCGAATTTTTAACCTTTCTTCTCTTCTCATGTTAGGCGAACTGCATTTTTTTCTTTGCCATGTCCCAAGCGGACTTTCCAAGGTCCTTTCCATTTATCCTCAAGGTATGGCGGACTTTCTACTAGACTCGCCTTTCATACTTAGCCCAAAATTTGCACTTCTCCTCTTGAAAATGTTAAAATACTTAGCCAAAATTCAAATTTTCTCCCCTTTTGGCCTCTTACTTAGGCAATTTTCGGATTTTTCCTTCCTAGGCCTCAAACACTTAGCAAAAATTTAATTTTTTTCCTCTTCTATGCCATGGCGGACTTTCCAAGTGTTAGGCCAAGGTGTGGCAGACTTCAAAGAAGATTTTCCAACCCCTCTTAAGTCATGGCGGACTTTGAATGGTCCTTGCCAAGTCTAGGCGGACTTTGGGCATGCCTTGCCATTTTTCCTTTGGCATGGCGGACTTTGGATGCGTCTTTCCTTTTCTCTCTATGTCCCACTTTTTAAGGGCCGTCTTCAAACAAGTCTTTGCCATTCTTTCTTACGTCCCACTTTTTAAGGGAAGGCTTTCCAATTTGACCAAGGCAGACTTGCAAGGGTATTGGCCATTTTCTCTTCGTCCCACTTTTTAAGGGCCGGCTTTATGATGGCTAATCCTTCCTTCTTGATGGCGAACTCTCCAATGGCTGAACATGTTCTTTTGAAGGCGAATTTTCCAGACTTAGACAGAATTTCATCATGTATTCTATGCTCTTTTGGATGATTTTTGGTGATTTTTACCTCAGATCTGACTGATTTTTCGATGATTTTTCCAGAATTTGATGCTTGCTTTTCCAGATTTTTCACTTGATTTTTCAGTTTTCTCTTTGATTTTTCAATGATTTTTCGATTTTTTGATTGATTTTTGGATCTAAAGATGGAAAGTTGACTCGTTGACCAGGGTTGACTTTCTAAAAATAGAAAAAGCAAAATCCCTAAAAAATAGGGAACCCCGTTTGGTCCAAAAATGCCAAAAATGAAAAAACGAAAAAGCAAAAAAGCAGATTCCCTAAAAAATAGGAAGTGTTAGAATTGGTCCAAAGCACAGGCGATCCTCGTCTCCTGGACCTTCTGAGCCCTTCCATGATGTTTACGCACTGATTCAGGCATGGATTATTGACTTGGCTCGGATGACTCTCAAAAGACTGACTTGAAACTCTCAAAATGATGACATCATTGTAAAAAGACAAGTGATAAGCAGTTGCGACGTCGAGGCAAAAAGCGAAAACAGGGGGTCCCCATTTGCAATGGGGTGATGTGTGAAAAGGTCACAACAAGTACCCATCAAAAGACTCTGTAGCCTTGATAGCTTCGGGTTCACCCAAGTACTCATCAAAGATACTTATAATCTCCTCATTCACGGGTATAGCCATTCTTGTTCGTCTTAAATATTCTTGGAGTGTTAGAAGATCCTTATACTTTTGATAACTTTCATACCATCTAGTAATTTTGGAGACCGCAATTTCATCGTCCTCTTCCATACTCATGTGTTCGTGGTATAATTGCGTTTGCACAATCAGTCCCACAGGTGGGCAGGATTGACGCTTTGATACTATTGAAATACACCAAGTTCAGTTCTCACACATAACAACAATTAATCTTCCTCTTACACTTTGATTTAGATGGTAACCAAACACTCTGAAATACACCAATCTTAGTTCATACACATAAACAACAATTTGCATTCAAATCAAGATAGACAGTAATAATAGTATATCAATGGAAGGTCACTTGAGGATTACTCCAATCAATAGCAATTGTATGGTAATCACAGAAATCCATGAATATCCAAACCCCATAAATACTTTCAAAATTCACAAGTACTGATTGTAGATTAGTACAATACCCAATGAGTAAGACTCAAGGAATACTTTAAATCAACCAGAGAGTGAGACTTAGGTTATTCGCCTTATAGATAGATGTCAATTCATGGAAGTGCGAGTGGCAACAATGATGATCCCTAGCATTGGAATATGAACCAAATGAAGAGTTATTTCAGATTGGCCCAGATAACAACAAAGGCTCAAACATTTCCAGATCTGGTTGTAGGAAAGATCAGCCCAGACCAATGCAATATATCGTGACTTCCAAGCTGTGCGAGTAGGTTGTTTTGATGAATGCAATGATAATGATTTTGGGAGAATCCCGTATTAGGTGGTTGGTATTCACTGATTCATGAGTATGAATGCATTGCGAATGATCTAGAGTGTAGCAATCGCACAATCAGAACTAATGATATGCGATTAGAGTGAAACCAGTTGGTGCCCTTACGGTGGCACCCAATTGCCCGTTTCTCCTCTCGCAACCTAGTTGCCGATCCCACACGATATTGCTCTTATCGCCTTCTCCAAAGTGGTTACGATATAGCTCTTGCTGCGATACAAATGCTTAGTCAATGTTGCAAATCCCGATTCGTGCTAGCCCGACTTCCTCTAACATTGCACAATGATTCTGTTACATCTTGTCTCTTAGTTACTGGATTACTTTTACCTTATAAGTAAATATGATGACAAATGTTTATCAGAACTTTAATATGTTCAATAGTAGAATGAAATATTGAAATAGGTATTAAGATGTTATTGCTTTCAAAGGAATGATTATGTTTTATACTGATGAGAAATGTGATGAATGAATACATATTGCAATGTGAATACTTTGATGCTTTATTAATGCAGATGATTTATGATGCAAATGAATTCTATGTGAACGACTAACTACTGTGGCAATGTACTAAGTTTAATGTAGGAACAGGTTCAAGCCTCTGGAAGAGAGGGGAAGTATCACTCAGGAGAAGAACTTGGTCTGGTAACCTCTAATTTAGTCTTATTAAGAATTCACACCCTCATGCCCTAGCTGGTCTTAGTTGAGTCGAGCTAGTTGGGTAGATGGTAAGTGATCTTCAATTTAGTTGTGTGTGTTTATATTGAATTTCGATCTTGTTTATGAATATTTGGAATGAGGTCTGTGATGAGTCTTGATGATAAATGAAAGCTCTACTTTTTGTGTTCATAATTATATGCCAATCGATGAAGTATATACATTCCATGTATATACGTTGATCGATGAGAATTGTGATTATATGTGTTTAAATGTAAATATCAAAATAATGATATATATATATATATATATATATATATATATATATATATATATAAATATATTAATATATGTGTATGTAGTTACGTCGACGGAAATGTACATACATATATATGTATATATGTATATATGCATCTATATATATATATTGTTAATATTATGTGGTATGTGTACATACATATATATGTATATATGTATATATGCATCTATATATATATATTGTTAATATTATGTGGTATGTGTAAATACATATATATATATATGTTAAATGTTATGCACGTGTATATATATATATATATAAGTTATATTAATTTTTTATAGGTTAGCTTACCATTTTGATGGGATGGTAAAATCCCTTTTGTTTATTCGATCTGCCAAGTCCATTTCATATAATAATTCTTGGCATAGTTTATTTATTCGTTTGATTATTGCCATCTAGCAATGTATCCAGTCATCTTTGTACGTTGAGCACA
>VDFB02008353.1:0-39835 GCA_007258455.2 Sequoia sempervirens
TATTCACCATGTGTGGTGAATGAGTCTCATTTGGCTCATTTTTTACCTTTGAGCAAGAAATTTTGAAATTCAAGTTTATTATTTTCACATGTCGGCCTTAGGGATCCAATTTTTGGGCTAATAAGGTGAATTTCCTATAAAATCACCTCTCTAAACCCTCATTTACATCTCCTAACTCATTTTCACATTCATTCTTCCATCTCAAGTTAAGCAACTTAGGCTTTCATCATTTCAAGTCACCAAGACATCAATTTTCAGACATTCAAGGGCAAATTCCTCATGTTTTCTTGTAGACTTTCAAGATCAAACATCATGGCAAGGTAATCAACTCCATAATTGCATGTTTCATTCCCTTATTTCATCATTTTGGTTTAATTACCTAAAAGGGGTTTGACCAAGGCAAACCCCCATGCCCTAACATTCAACATCTCTCTCTTATCTCGTGTGTTTGCAGATTTAGGTCTCTTGGAAGCTTGGAAATAATTGAAGATTGCATTGCAAATTTGTTTAGGTCTTCTCATTGTTTAAGACAAAATCTCCATCAAAAGTCACTTTAAAACCTGTAAATCAGAGTTTCAAAAGCAGACACTTGTAGAGAATCAAAGTGCAGACTGAAAGCTCCAGATTCCACTTTTGAATATTCAAAAATTCAAAAGTGGACTCATTCACCATGGGTGGCGAATGAGTCCCACTCTAAGGTTAGTTTTTGGTTTTCTGCATTTTTAGACACCCTTTTGTCAGAAACAAGTTTCGGCTTAGTTTTGCAAAACTAGGATTGATTCGCCTAGAATGGTGAATGAGTCCCACCAGGCCTGAAAATTAGCATCAATAGCATTTCAAATGTCATTTTCATCCTCCTTTTAGATCCCAAGTGCACACTTTCAGTTTCGTTCATTTCTGTTCAGTTTTGCATTCATTTCTAGTTCATTTTTGCATAACACAATGTGTTTTCAAACAATCTTCATTTTCTTAATTTTCATTCATTAAACAATTAATCTTATTAGTTTCTTGCATTCAAACATTTCATCTTGGCATATTACATCCATATTCCCTCCATATTGCATTGATTTTGAGTGTAGACAAGCATTTTGGCCCTCCTTTCTCCTTTTAGGTGAAAAACCCTACAAGCTCTAGAAAGGATTAGGATGCCAAAAATCTATGCTACATTTTGGTGAACCCTCTTTTTCGAATACCTTCTCTTCATATTTGGATTCGTTCATCTTACATCTAGCTTGCATTGATCTTGCATTAGCACTTGCATGAATTCATTTGCATGCTAGGTTTCAAATTTTGCATTCATAGAAAAGTACATTTAGGTTGCATTTTTGGCATCTAAATTCATTTAAATTTTTTGAAATTTTGCATTTTTAACTTAGGTCTGTGTCATAGCACTCAAAAAACATCAAAATCCATCAATTTTTTTTAAAAAATCTGAAAAAAGTCCATATTGGGACTCATTCGCCACCTTGGGCGAATCAGACCCTTTTGACCCCTGAAACTGCCCTTTACAAGACTGAAAACCCTATTTTTAGACTTCTATTTGGTGCCATTTCCTAACTATATCAGTTGGCTGCATTTCTGTAACTTGCATTTCATTAGATCTAGCTTAAATTAGCTCATTTCATGCATGGTTTAAATTTCACATTTGCATACTCATAAATTGTTACATAGCATAATCAGTCAATTATTCTCTGAAAATTGCGTTTCATTTCAGCCTTTTACATTGCATTTTGAGTTAGCATAGGTTGTTCTTTCAAAATGTTAGTTTCAATATTCTCCACATTGGTAAAGAAAAAGTTCGTCAATAAGCATGATTGTCATTCATTCAATGCATGTCCTAGTTATGAGAGTCTCTTAGCACAAGAGAGTGAAAATGACAATGTTCACCTTAAACTCACACCCTCTCCTATCTCCTAATACTTATGATGATCATAATTGTGCTTCTCCTAATACCTCTCCTTTTAGTGACGAAGGAATCTTGGCGAAAGAAGATACAATCATGTAGCATCATGAGGATTTTGTTTGTCCTCCTTATCCCCTTTGGGAAGATATTTTTGCACATGAGAATGAAATCATAGACACATTCTTAAACATCACCTTACCTAATTTCCATTGTGCGGATAATTTTGAGGAAGATAAGATTATAAACGATGAGGATGTGTTGGTCTACAACAACCCTCTTTATGATCCTTCCCCTATCTATCCTATTTTGGAAGACATTCGAGAACAAAGGTATGGCATTGTAAATGCTCATGATAATCATACTTGTTTTTCTCCTAGTATCTCCCCTACTTGTAAGGAAGATACTTTGATAACATTAGGAAACACAGCCAATGAGAGTCATGAGAATCTTAGTTATCCCCTTTCACCTAAGAAAAACCTTATTGAGTAAGACAATTCAATCATTGATTATCCTCATACTTGTGATGAAGTCCTTTTAGGTGAACCACCCTTGGAATGTCAAGAAAATTTGGTTTGTAGCTCTCCTCAAAACCCTCCTCCTAGGAACAATATCATGATGCAAGACACGAACCAAAATAATGATATAGAATATCAATTTCTAAGGGATGTTAACATTATTCAACCTCAACTCATCCTTTACCCCCCTTCACACAGACAAACCAAAAACAAACCCAAATTCATCCTCTACCCACCTACGAATAATGTATCACAACAACTGAGTTATAATACCATTGCTCATACATATAACACTCACAATAATCCACAACCACCACAACCCACACCAACACCTTTACTGTTGCCTAATCCTATCCCATCTAAATCTATCTTACCAGGTCTTCCTAGTGGAAAGAAGTACAATTTTGTTGAACAACTAAAGAATACTCCTACTAAAATCTCATTATGGGACCTTATTCAAGCTTCCCCTCACTATCACAACATGATCCAATCAACCTTACAACAAGTCATTGTCCCTTATAATACACAACCACATGATCTAGTAGCCATGATCCAAGGAATAAATGCTGACATTGTTTTCCACCAAAGTAAACTCCCCCCTTTGGAAGTGAAAAAATAAAATGACGCTTTCATGATCATTGCTCAATACAATCGGATAGGGATAAATCAAACCCTTATTGATAATGGTTATGACCTTAATGTGTGTAGTGTGAATCTCCTTGATAGATTGTGTGTTGACAAGTCACAAATAATCCCTGATTCTATATCTATTTGAGGATTTGATAATACAACAAAGCAACCGCTTGGTGTAATCACTTTGCCTATTACAGTTGGGGTGGCTACTTTGCAAACTCCTATTCATGTCATGCCTTATGATCTTTCATATAATATTCTTTTCGGCAAACCATGGATTCATGAGATGAATGCAGTGCCTTCAACCCTTCATCGTGTAATGAAATATGTCTATAACAATAAAATTTATCAAGTTGAAATAGACCCCGAGCCTAAAAGTTGCTTGCACCTTGAAAAAGGAGCTACCAATCCTATGAAAACATTGATTCCAACATCCAATATAGACCCTCTTGAAATTGAACAAAAAAATGAGGAATTAGTGTCTAAATTATTTGGTGACAATTGGGGATCCTTAGAATTCACGCCATCATTTATGGGTGAATATATAATCACACAAAAGATATATGAGAAAAAAGAACAACCAACCATCATGACAACACAAAATTTGGACAACCTTTCAAAAGCATCCACCTCAACCACTTTAGACAAAGCCACAACCTACACAACAACTTTTGATGAACACAATAATGAACAACCACTCGATCCAAAAGCAATGAAGAAGATTTATGGAAAAGGTTATGAACTCATACAACAACTTGGGTATAGTGGAAAAGGATGTGGTGCTTGAGAACAAGGTATCTGCAACCCTATAGAGACTAACACACAACAAACAACTCATGGTCTTGGTTATAGTCCTATAGTAGAGATCGCCAACCCCTCACTCAACATCAACAATCTCACACAACATACTCCTAAATCAACCTTAACCGTTGTCCATCTGGAACTAATCGACAATAGTGGTCTTGCAAATCATCCTTTACTAAACATGCAAGACACCACTACACCTTCACTTAATGTCAATGTCATCTCACAAAATGCTCATGATTTGAATTCATTAGATTTTATATCCTCCTACAATGGAGAGAACAAAATCTTGCAATCTCAAGAGTCTTGCATAAGTATGACATCTACTATTAAGCAAGATGTATCTTTTCCACAATCAACAAGACCATCTTCTTCTCTTGATCAAGAGGGTATCTTGTTGAGACTCCTCCAAGATCACTTGATATCTCTTCCCCCTAGAACTCGAAAGAAATGTTATTACAAGATTTCATTCTATGCATATCATAGAGTTCATGGTCACTTCACTAATGAATGTCATGCTTTGAGTCGCATAATCCAAAATCTTCAGGAATTTGGTATGCTTCCCTCTATGGGGGCACCTAATTCCTCTAATCTCTACTGATTTTCACTCGAGCATGCATTTCATCAATCATTTTGGCTCATCCTTTGTCCTGCACTAAGTGGGGGCAAGGGGTTCGATAGCCTTATTCTTGTATGTCACTTGTGGTTGCCTCCTTTGGCTATTTGTTAACCTTCATGAATACATAACAACAAGCTTGGGATGTGTACGACATGCCATAAGTTGGCTCACATATCACATACTACCTTTTTCATGATGTAGCTTATCGAAAACATATGACTTGGCATAGGGCTTTCTGAGTAAGTTCTCATATCTTTTTCTCTTCTACTTTAAAGAAATTTCTCACAATACTAGTGTTCGCAACCACTTTAAAGTGGGGGCATACATCACCACTCACATTTCATTGTGCGATTTCTTTCTTCTTGTGATGCGTCCTTTTCTTGGTGGAGTCATTGGGCTTGATTCCCCCCAAGAGCGTGATACTTCTTTTGACTTATCCTCTCTTGGAGACATTAAGCATGATCTTCCCTAAGATGAGACCTTGCACGAGCTAAGAAAAATCCCTTTGAACAATCCTTACATTATTCTGCATTAACAATGTCTATGAGTGTCAAGCATATGAAGTTTTGCTTACCTCATAGAGCTCGAAGATCATTTTCTTTGTGGCACCTTATTAAAGTTATCAGGAGGTATAAATTTGATATGGTTGAGCAGGAAGCCCATTTAGTATCACGACTTTCCCCATAGACACCTTTGTGTTTGTGAGTGCATACCAACTAGTGTATGTTTCTCACCCTTTGGGATTTCTCACCCATGTACAACCAGAAGTTTTGTGGCCCCAGAGTGAGTATGCATTTTCCTTTTCGAAAAAACAACCTAGATCTGATCCACAACTAGTTGGACAAATGATCGAAGCTTGATCCACCTTTTCATTTTCATATTTCCCTTCTTCCTAGTTCTTGTCATTGCATGATTATGTATCTTGATGGTTTGACTTAGGATCTTGGATCCTGGGGGCTTGCAAAACCTCCTTTGATCTTTTCCATTCTTTGTCATCTGCATCTATACACTTGGATCTCTCTTGAATGTCTACTTTAGTGTGACTTTGAAGCAAGTTCATCCTCTCATTGAAGTGGGGGCTAAATGTGACGTAGAAAAATGGACCTCTTGCTTGACATGGGATTAATTCATGATAAATTGGACTTAATAAGGCCTTGATTTAGGTGTTGTGAGGTATTTTATGCATCCACACTAGGTTTTGGACCCTTGCAAATTGAATAACACACATTTAACGATGTCTTGTAAAGGTGTTGTAAAGTCTTGTAACAAGATTTCACGCTTTTCTAGACTTAATAAACATATTTATCTCTAATTCAACATTATAAAATGTGTTTAATAACATTATCACATAAATTTAGAAGGCTTGTAAAACAAACTTAATGGTAAACTAGTGTTGTAATGTGCTTTGCACATCCACATTGGTTCTTGAGCATTCCTAAGCTGTGTGGACCTCATTTTAGTGTTGTAAAGTGTATCTAATCACACTTTCACATTGAATTCTATGTCCCAAGCCTTAATTGATCTTTGCATCATCACTAATAGGCCCCTATTGACCCATATTGTCCATCCTGAGGAAATATTTGATAAAATGACTGACAAAGTCACAAAATGAACCTTATTTCTTAACTTCCTAACATCTTAGTTATCAAAATGGCCCTTGTGGGATGCATTCACCATCCATGGAAAATTAGTCCCATCTAGGTGGGACCCATTCACCATGGGTGGAAAATGAGTCCCATCTAGGTGGGACCCATTTGCCATGGGTGGCGAATGAGTCCCATTTGGCTCATTTTTTACGTTTGAGTGGGAAATTTTGAAATTCAAGTTTATTATTTTCACATGTCAGCCTTAGGGATCCAATTTTCGGGTGAATAAGGTGAATTTCATATAAAATCACCTCTTTAAACCCTCATTTACATCTCCTAACTCATTTTCCATTTCTTCATTGATACATTTGGTATTTTTAATGAATGCGATTCGGACTACTTCATCGGCGGACATTGAGCTATTTATCAAACTCTCTCGTGAGGTCACTTTATCTCTTTGCATCATCACTAATAGGCCCTATTAACCCATATTGTGCATCCTAAGGCAATATTTGATAAAATACTGACAAAGTTGCAATTAAACCTTATTTCCTTATTTCCTACATCTTAGTTGTCAAAATGGCCCCTGTGGAACACATTCACCATCCATGGAAATTCAGTCCCATTACGTGGGACCCATTCACCATGGGTGGCGAATGACTCCCATCTAGGTGGGACCCATTGCCATGGGTGGCAAATGAGTCCCATTGGCTCACTACGTTTGAGCGGAAGTTGAAATTCAAGTTTATTATTTTCACATGTCGCCTTAGGGATCCAATTTTGAATAAGGTGAATTTCCTATAAAATCACCTCTTTAAACCCTCATTTATATCTCCTAACTCATTTCACATCCATTCTTCATTATTCATCCATCATTCTTCACGATACATTTTGGTATTTTTTTTTTGATGAATGCGGTCAGTACGGCGTTTCAAAATGCAGGCGCGAAATTGAAAAGCCAACTTTTTCTTGACGAATATCGCCGAATTAGATGACGGTCAAATCTTCAGGATTACCACCATCATTTCAAGTCACCAAGACATTAATTTTCAAAGACATTCAAGGGTAGATTCCCATGTTTTGTTGTAACTTTCAAGATCAAACATCATGGAAAGGTAATAACTCCATAATTGCATGTTTCATTCCATTCTTTCATCATTTTGGTTTAATTACCTAAAAGGGGTTTGACCAAGGCAAACCCCATGCCCTAACATTCAACATTTCTCTTGTCTTGTTTTTACAGATTTAGGTCTCTTGGAAGCTTGGAAATCATTGAATATTGCATTGCAAATTTTTTTAGGTCTTCTCATTGTTTAAGGAAAAATCTCCATCAAAAGTCACTTTTAGACTCGTAAATTAGAGTTTCGGAAGTCGACACCTGTAGAGAATCAAAGTGCAGATGAAAGCTCTAGATTCTACTTTTGAATATTTAAAAATTCAAAAGTGGACTCATTGGCCATGGGTGGTGAATGAGTCCCACTCCAAGGTTAGTCTTTGGTTTTCTGCATTTTTAGACACTCTTTTGTCAAAAACAGGTTTTGGATCAGTTTTGCAAAATTGGGATTGATTTGCCTAGAACGGCGAATAAGTCCCACCAAGCCTGAAAATAAACATCAACAATATTTTAAATGTCATTTCCAGCATCCTTCCAGATCCCAAGTGCACACTTTCAGTTTGGTTCATTTCTATTTAGTTTTGCATTCATTTCTAGTTCATTTCTGAATAACACAATGTGTTTTCAAACATTCTTCATTTCCTTAATTTTTATTCATTAAGCAATTAATCTTATTATTTTCTTGCATTCAAACATTTCATCTTGGCATATTACATCCATATTCCCTTCATATTGCATTGATTTTGAGTGTAGACATAAGCATTTTGGCCCTCCTTTCTCCTTTTAGGTGAAAAACCCTACAAGTGCTAGAAAGGATTAGGATGCCAAAAATTCATGCTACATCAAATTCTCACTAAAATGAGCTACATGTATTCCTTCTTGACTCAACATTTCTCCAATTGCATTTCCACTTGCATCACAATCCACTTGGAATACTTTGTCAAAATTTGGTAATGCTAACACTGGCTGCTTTGTCACCTTTTGCTTCAACAATTCAAAACTCCTTTGTGCTTTGGACGCCCACTTAAAATCCTTCTTGTCTCCCCTCATTATCTCTATCATGGGGTTACAAACACTACTAAAACTCCTAATAAAATTTTGGTAGAAACTAGCTAATCCATGAAATGATCTTACTTCTCCAATGTTTACCGATGTAAGCCAATCTAAAATTGCCTTCACTTTCTCTGGATCCATCTTAAATCCTTCAGCACAAATAAAAAATCCAAGGTACACCAACCTGTCTTCATGAAACTACACTTCTTGACATTAATCAACAATTTCTCTTTTCTCAACCTCTGTAATACTTTTCAGATGTGTCACAAATGCTCTTCTCTAGTCTTATTGAAAATCAAAATATCATTCAAGTAAACAATGACAAACTTACCCAAGAATTTCTTCAATACCTCATTTCATCAATCTCATGAAAGTGCTCGATGCATCGGCCAATCCAAAAGGCATTACTAACTACTCATACAATCCTTCATTAGTCTTAAATGTAGTCTTCCATTCATCTCCTTCTCTGATCCTGATATGATGATATCCACTCTTGGGATCAATCTTTGTAAAATAATTTGCTCCACTCAAATGGTCCATGATGTCATCCATCCTTGGCAATGAAAATCTATACTTGACAGTGATCTTATTTATTTCTCTTGAATTTGTACACATTTTCCACTCCCCCTCTTTTCTGAGGTGCAAGTACAATAGGTACCACACATGGGCTCAAAATTTCTATGATCAACCCTTTCCTTAACAACTATTGTATCTACTAGTTCAATTTTGCATTATTTGTCGGTGCCATTCTATGTGCTGCTTTATTCAGCAAACTTGCTTTCGGTATAAGATCTATATGATGACTTATACTCTAGGTTGGTGGGAGTACCTCTGGTACATTTTCTCATATGATATCTTCATACTCTGTCAACAACTTGGATACTTCTTTTTTGGTAGGATTTTCCACCCTCGGATTATTTCCAATCCTTTGAATCAATGCAAAACACATGTTCTCATGCCTCAATCCATCAAGAAATTTCCTTCCATCTACCAAAAGTAGTCTAGAATTGCCACAAAATTCAGTCTTCTCCTCTTCCTCCAAAGGTATCAATTTGATTCTCTTTCCATTCGATGTCACAGTGTAAGTATTTCTTCTTCCATCATGAATTTCTTTCTTATCATAATGACATGGTCTCCCTAACAGTAAATGAAATGCATCCATAGGCATAATATCACACAAAACTTCATCCCTATATGACCCAATATGAAATTTCACCAAACATTGTTCATTCACCAATATATTATGTTCATCTTGACTCCAAGCTATCCTATAGGAGTTTGGATTTTCAATCTCTTCAAATTCAACTTGGTTACCATCTCCTATGAAATTAGATTATCAGTACTACCACTATCAATGATAAATTTACATACCTTTTCTCCAAACTTACATTTGGTTGTGAATAGACTTTTCCTTTGTGGCAATTCCTCAATCACGTCTTCATGCATCAATGCTCTTCTCATCACCAATGATTCTCCTTTCTCTAGTTTACCAATTGAATTAGGGGATCCAACATGTTCTTCATCCACATATGTTGCTCTTCTGGTATGCTCAGGTTTCCTTCCAGTATTTCCTTTATGACACTCAAATGCTCTATTTGCTTCACCTCCACACTTGAAATAGGTTCCCCTAAATGGTCTTCCCTCAAATCTTCCTTCATCTCTCTGGTATCCATCATTTGTGTAAGAATTATGACCTTTGTTAATATGGTAGAAATTTCTATCATCTCTTTCTCTATCGTATGATTTAGCATCCTTTTCTTCACTATGGTAGGGTTTTACATCTTTGTTCTGTTCCACATAGGGTCTTCTTTCTTCGAACTGGGTTCCATTATTTTAAAATATTCCTCTTGCACTTCTCTTCCTTTGTTTAAATGTCTTGTTCAACTTCTCTTCAACCTTCAATGCAAACTGGTATGCTTCTTCAATAGATGTCATCTTCACTAGGCTCAACTCTTCTTGAATGTTTGTTCTCAGTCCATTGATATATCTTGCAACCTTCTCTTTTCTTGCTTCACTATGACTGGTTTTGATTATCATCTTGTAGAATCTTTAGTATACTCCTTCACAAATATTTCCTTGTGTCTTAGGTTCTACAATCTCATCAACAATTCAAGTTCATAATCTGCTATTATGAATTGATTCTTCAACTTTGTCACCATTCTATCCCATTTGATTATTCTTTCTTTTCCTCTTCTATTTTGGTCCAATTAAACTTATTTCCACCATAATGTAGCACGAATTTTCAATTTTGTTTTAAAAAATCTAACTCTTTTCGGATCTTCGATTTCTTCCTATTTGAAGTATTCTTCCATTTCATTGATCCAATCAATCAATTCTTCAAGATTCAAATTTCTCACATAATTTTTAATTTCAACTCTAGGTTGCTTACCAATTTTTGAGATCGCTTTCAAAATTTTTACTTGATCTGATTCTTCTTCGTCATCATCCAGGGTTTCTACAATTTGATTTGTATGTTCTCCTTCATCATCACTTTCATCATCATGCTTAGGTTTAGGCCTCACCTTCGATCTTCTTCAAAAACATCTAACCTAACTTGCATCTTGCACATCATTTCCAACATTTCATCCATTCTTTCAGTGAAATTCTTCATAGAAGGTGCTCTCCTTGGTAGCATATCTCCTCTCGAATCAGTGCAACTACCTTAATTCAGTGATCTAGCTACAAGGGTTTCATCTACCTCACAATTGGCGATCGGTTGAAAACAAATGTAGTTTTCCATAGTTAAGTGATCTGTTCACCTCAAGGAATGCCTCTAGGAATTGAAAACTCACTCTGATACCACTTGGTTCAATCACAGTAGGAGGGTTCCAGAAGGAACAATCCGAATTGTGCAACAATGAGTCAACACAAGAGAAATAACACAAGAAGTTGATATGCGAACATGAAATCTCATTGAATTAATAATTTTACATGCAACATAGGCCTCAAGGATGAATTATCCAAGGCTCACATGCTTTCCATAAGGGCTTTCAACAATACAACTGGCCAACATGCCTTATTACATGCCCCCGAAGGGATTGTGTGAAAATATATTGATCTAAATCTTATCCTAAAACTATTGATCTAAAAACTGATCTAAAACTAATCTACAATAAATCACAATTCTTATAAATAGGCTTCTCAAACTCCAATATGGATTCACATCGACCACAAGGATTAATAACCTAATGAATGATCAAATATGAATGTTGGCCTCAAGATATGAAGAATTAGCTCCATGCGAAATGAATTAACTTGTGAATCTTCAAGATAGGTCCCAATGAACCCAAGATGCTTGTATGATGTCCCATTAAGCTCTGAATGATCTGGAATAGGTTCGCACTAAGAAATCTTGACCAGGTCAACCCCTAATGCTTTGGTTGGTAACATAGTGAAATTCTGAGAGCGATAACTTTTAACAAATAACTACAAATGATGTGAATTTTGGATATGTGATAGATGTTGATGTGTAGATGCTATATCTAGCTCCATGAGCTGAAAAACATAGATGTGGTAAAATTTGGAATGAACTACTGGAATTTCTACTAAATGCAATGCAAGAAAAGAACTATTTTTGGTTGATACAAGATTGCTTTACAACTAGGGATGCTCTTGCATCACATAATAAACATTGGCCAATAAGTATAATTTTGTTATGAAATAACTTGCACAATAGAAGAATATTATGGAATATCTTGCAAATACTTGATAATAGCGAAATAACAAGCCACTTAGGGAAAACCTCCAAATATCTCTAATGAGAACACACTTCACAACTTGATAATGAAATAAGACTCACAACCTCCTATATATACCTATTTATGCCAAGGATATCACCTAGGCCGACTTAGACACACCTATATAAGACTTAGGCCCTAAACAACTAAATAACAATATACTAATGATAATATGACTTAATAGAGAGTTAAGATAGCCACAGCCGACTATTCATAACTCGATGTACACAATAATTAAGGGTGTAGCATGCCCCATTTTCAAAGAAGCATTGTCCTCAATGCTAATCAAGTTTGGATTCTTTTGAATGAACTCCTCATCCTCCCATGTAGCATCTTCAATTAGAAAATATTTCCTTGTAATGAGGTAACTTGGAATTGTTGATGTCACCAGCTTCTTCATGCGTGTCTAGAAAATTAACTTCAGCTCCAAGATGTGTCTTCCCTTTACATCAAGCTCTTGATGGCGATGAATGTGTTCTTCCTTTACCTGAACCTTTTGATGTGTCATAGAGGAAGAGGTGAGGAATAATATATGGTACCCTTGCATTGGTTGAATAGCTTGATTAGGAACTTCTTCTTCATTGCCTTCTTCTTTCTTCTTCTTCTGGTTGGTCTTTTGCTTCTTCTTCTTCTGTTGTTGCTTCTTCTACTTCTGCATATGCCTCTTCTTCTTCTTCTTCTTCTTCTTCACTTCTTGTTCTTCTTCTTCTTCTTCTTCTTCTTCTTCTTCATTTGTTTCTTCTTCTTCTTCTTCTTCTTTTGATTCTTTTTCTTCTTCTTCTTCTTCATTTGTTTCTTCTTCTTGTTCTTGGCTGCTTGAGACCTCCTTTCTTGGTTTATTCATAAAGGCGCTCAACATGTTTCGTAGGTCCATATATCTCCTCTTAGGTCACACATATCCATCTTCATTGAGGAAATGTCTTCCTTGACCTTATTGATTTCCTCATTATGAGTAACATCCTCGATTGTTTCACCATCCTTATCAGGAGTCTTCCCCGGAGTGACAACATTCTTTTTACCCCTTGTTGTAGGCCCTGTCATGATGGAAACCACTAATGTTGAAATAAATCACACAAATGAAACTTAAATTCTCTGAAATTTTTACTGTAATCTCCTTTGGTATGTCTTCAAAAACCCAATAAAAATCAGACTTCAATTCAACAAGATGTGAGAGATATGTAGATTCAAAAAATAGTGTAAAACCCTAATTCTGCAATAATTCGCAATTACACTCCCAATTCTTCTGAAATTTGAATTTGTAGCTTCTTCAATATTTTCTTCAAAACCCTTTAAAAAAAAAAAAAAAATTTGCCAAAATCTGAAAGATATGCTCTTCCCAAAATCGCCTCTAAAATTGAGAAAAACCTTGCCTCTATGGTGCCAAGATCATGCTCTGATACCACTTGTTGAAATAACTTGCACAATAGAAGAATATGATATGAAATATGCTGCAAATACTTGATAATAACTGAGAATAACAAGCCACTTCGAGGGGGAAAACCTCCAAATATCTCTAATGAGAACACACTTCACAACTTGATAATGAAATAAGACTCACAACCTCCTATATATACCTATTTATGCCAAGGATATCACCTAGGCCGACTTAGACACACCTATATAAGACTTAGGCCGACCTAAACAACTAAATAACAATATACTAATGATAATATGACTTAATAGAGAGTTAAGATAGCCACAAGCCGACTATTCATTACCCGATGTACACTAATATTAAGGGTGTAGCAAATTTCCACTTGAAGCTATTAGTGGGTAGCACATGGTGTTATGTCTCATAATGTAGAGCTATAACATAGAGCTGAGGTTGTCTTTTAATAACATGCCAATGTGAAGAAAGTTGGTGATGCTTTGTATGTGAGGCTAATACTTAGCATATTATTTGTCTATGGCACCCACACATACATATGGAGTTGAATTTAAAATAGTTTCATGATAATTAGTGTGTTACCTTTTCTTTCCAACAAAGTTCAAATTGTTGTTTTGGGCCCTCCAACTTTAGGGTGAAAGATAGCAATTTGCATTCTGATTTTATTGCTGTGTGTGCAGTAATTGGAAAAGACATAAAGGTAAGTTAGCATGCATATAGATTTTAAAATATATATTTTTGTACTTCTCATTTTGACTATGGACAATGATAATATGCATTATTGCAAACATGGTTCGTAATCATGATCCTCTAAAGATTTTGGTTTGATATAAAAATCACCAACATAGTTTTCTGTCAAATTTCCATTTATTGACATTGTTACTTCCAAAAGAAAAAGGCTATTTAAAGACATGGTATGAGCCTTGTAATCGTGAATGTGTTGCAAAAAGGATTGTGTGTACTCATAAAGTGCTTTGAGTTTCAGTGTTTGAGTAAGTGAAATCACTTATTAGCATGCAAGTATATTCTATTTCCCTTATTTTTTTTCAAGTAGCAATATCAATATATATATATATATATATATATACTCTCTAAAAAAATGTTTACTATTCCTTGATTAAATTTGCAATCATACAGTTTCCATAAAAAAAAAATTATGCTCAAGATTTATTTAAACTAGGGAGAATGCTAGTTGATTATAGAGATAGCAGACTACTTTTTAGATGTTTCCACTTTTAAAAAATTCAAGATTTTTGTGTTAAAAAAACTAATATAAAATTGTAGTGCTAGCTTTCAAAATTAATCATTGTTATTCATGATTTTAGAAACTACAAATTCCAATGTTTTAAACTAAAAAGGTTTTAAACTACATCAAGAGTTGGATCAATAGGTATAAATAAATAAACAAGCTTTCCAAAATGAATGATAGGTTACACAATCTTTTGATAAATAAAAAAATCTCATAATATATAAAAATTATTAATAAGCACCCACATAGTTGGAATCCATATGGTCAAAAAGTTATGCTTACAAAGAGCTCACTACTATTTGACAGTTAGTTGTTCACCTTCTTCATAACCAACATATCTATAATATTTGATAAAATTTTAACTAAAATATTGACTGCTTTTATTTAGTATATAGATAAGGAATGATATTTGGAATAAGTCCAATCTAAAACAAACATATTGCACTATACATACCCATTTGGAGCCGGTGAGCCTAGAAACTGAATGTTTCTACATGTATTTAGACATATCAATCAAGACTAACAATTTTTCATCATCAAATAGTTTCTCTACAAGAGCTTTTGCAAGCTTTGTTTTACCAACTCTAGTCAATCCTAAAAAAAGGAAAGACTCGATAGGTTGTTGTGGTCTCCCAAGTCTTTCCCTTGATCTTAGCACAACATCAACAAATGCCTTAACTGCTTCATCTTTCCCAACAACTCTTTTATGTAGCCTTTCAACCAAGCCTAATAGACGATCCTTATCTTTTTTGCCAAGCCTAGTAACAAGAATACATATTGTTATGGTTATCATCACCAATTTTGGCTTATATGTAATTACATACTTATAATATTAATATAAATATAGGCTTCTTGCATTTTGCTTAAGAAAAACAAGAATATATGTCCAATGACTCACCACTTGCATGAATTAGTAAGTGTTATTAATATATCCCTGAAATTGTGCAATAAAGGTACCATTAAAAAATTTCACTTTCAATTGTATTCATAATAAGTAAATTATAAAGTATGAATAGTGCAAGCCAACCCTAAATTGAGCTAATACTACTACAAGTACTAAAAGTATGAATAGAAAAAATGAAAAAGAATAATTCAAAACTCGCACATTACACATACCTCTGTAGTTTGAGTAGGTCCTACAACCTCTATTAAAATTAAATTTCCTTCAACATTACTTTCATATTGAGTGATTGTTGCATCTATCTCTTGAAGAGCCCCATATTTCAAATTGGAAACTCTTGCTAGATCCATCCTACACACTGCATCTTATAGAGTATACATCAATTCTTCACCCTTTTTCTTCAACCGAAAAATTTCATACACTCTCTTTCTCGTATTTCATTTTAAGAGAGTGCAACTTCTCTCTCAAATCATCAAGCTCATTTTTAACCTGTAAGATTGGAAAAATTAGAGCAGTAAGTTAGTTTCAATCCTCTAAAATCCCCCTTGCATACCACAATAATTTTCCTTTGTGGGTTCATATACAACCCTCAAGAAAGAAAAATAAATTGTTTCAAAGAGAGGTAGATCTTAGTACTAACCTCCACTATTCAAGCTTTTCTTGCTATCTTTCTCCTTTTCAAGAGCATGAAAACCAAGGATCTCTACATGTATGAAATTAGGAGGGTCTCTCCTAGTCTCTTCACCTCACAACTCTTGGCAAACCAAGGATCTCAAGACTTTGCCAAACATGATGATGGAATAATTGTGTCTTGCAGAGTGATTATTTTCTCCATAAAGAACCTTTTTGAGAGTTTTTCTTGAGTTGAGAAATAGTTTGTCCCTTAACTATGTTTTAAAATATGCATAGAGAAGCAATTGGGTGTGGATACTTATTTTTCCCTTAACAACCCAATATAGTTGCAAATTTACAAACATTAGCATTAACACTAGGTAAGGAGAGAACACTATTAAATATGACTAGAAAAGTCCTATTTTCATAGGTGTAAGTAAACAAGTGAAATAAAGTTTAAACAAACCCATTTTCATGATCACCAAGACAAACCCAAATGCCATTCTACATATCATTCACACTAAAGCACCACAAAAATGTCCCAAGTTTTTTATATTGTACTTACACAATGAGAAGGCTTGCAAGACCCACTAACATAACAATAATTCCTTCTATTGTAACTACAACATAATCGCTCACTACAGTTCTCGATTCATCGTTGCTATACTCTTTTGCTATTAATTTATCAGAGGCACACAACTAGATCAAAAAAATAAACCTCAAAAATAGCTCAAATACTAGGCCTACCCCTTGATTCTCTACTAAAATCCATTTCCATACATTCCTTGAAGATGGAATATTTTTGACTAAATAATTTAAACTTTATAGGACATCTTGACTTGAAAATAGGTGCTAGGGAGGAAAGTGGCCAATTCTATACAAGAAACTTAGTCTCTTTTTACTTAGTTTGGTAGGCTTATTTTAGCTTGCATTGAGACCTCATATGGTGTCATTATTTTAATCTTATTAACACATTTCATTAGGAAATTCTATTATTTAAAAAAAATCCCACTAAGCTCAACCTAGATGCTCCAAAAGATGATGGTTTCTACATCATAAGGCTTCAACTTGGGTGTTCCTGCTATGGAATCGCAAGGATTGTAAGAAATCCAATAAGGATAGAGTAGTAACCCAAAACATTGAAGTTTCTCCAATTCCCAACACCATATTTTCTAGGAAAAATCACAAAAAAATGATGATATGTAGTTTCTACTTCATTTTTTTTAACACATGACAATTGAGCTTATTAAAGGCTCATTTCAGTACTTCAATATTTTGTCACAAAAACCACCCAAAAAGTGGTGCATGTTTTGGAAACCTTTCTAAATTATAAATTCACTAATAAGAGAAAACCTTTAAAAAATGTATCCAAAGTTATAACTTACAACCAACACTATGCCCAAAGTAGGCTCTAGGCTAGTGTTTGCAAGGGTAGGGTTTATCCTTTTTACCACATGAAGGGATCTTTCTTGTGTTACAACCAAGGTTATATTTGGTTACATCTGAACAAGAAGACATCATCTCTTAGCTAAATACACTCGCGTGGTGGTACAAAAGAAGTGCAACAAAATATATGCATGTAAGTTTGGTGCTTGAAGAGGAAGAAGAGCTTGCACAATTCCTACCAAGACCAGTGGTAGAAAGGTTCTCGAGAATTGAAATTATTCATTACCCTAATCTGCCACCTCAACCTAACCAGAACCAAAACCCACCACCAGCTCGAAGAGCGCCACCACCAAATTGATTGAACTTGAAATTATCTCTATCGAGATTGGTGACTCTATTTTAAAAGAACCCATTCATCCTAGTTTCTATTCATCTTGATGGCCTCTTCATCATTGTGACCTTAGGGAACCATCTTTGCTCCCTTAGCATTGAAAAGTTATCCCCCACTTTCTGAAGGATTTAGGGAACATATCCCTATGTTTATTGGAGAACATGCATAGGACCCTAGAGATCACCTACATGCCTTTGTTTTTTTTTTAATTTAAGGGGTGGCGCTTTTGACCAGCTATGAACAGGATACAACCATTCAACAATACCACCCCAACGGGTTTGAACCTTGGTGGCAAGAACAACAATGCCACCTATAAACCCAACACCCATGCCAATACATGCCTTTGTTACTTCATGTGCTTCCATTGACATTTTCGAGGAAAATGGAGGAATTCACCATTTTGTTGCCTCTTTGGAGGGCTAAGTAGCAAAATGGTTCATGCAACTCATGGAAGGAAGCATTACGAATTGGAATACACTCAAAGATAGTTTTCTTGAGAGATTTAAGGTTGTGGTCAATATATGAGCTCGTTTGAGGACTCTTTTTGATATTTAAAGGAATGTAAATGAAAGTGTTAGAAGTTTTTGAAACAAAGGAATAAGGTTTTTGCTACAATGGAGTGATGAACAATGGACCTATTTCCTTTATTTCATTCAAAATGCGTGTTATAAGATGCAAATGAAGAACAATAATCAAATCTGACTAAAATAGTAGTCAAAAGGTAGATCTAGAAAGGGGAAAACGTTGTGTACCTTTCACCAAAATTCATCTTTTGAAGCTCACTGAGGACTCATTCAACCTATGATGAATGGGCCCTGACTAGGGTTTCTAGAAAATTCTTTTTGGGTTCTCTTTTGTTAGGTCTGCATTCCCAGATTCTAGGTGTTCACTGTTGGATAGCTAAAAATAAAATTTGTAGAAGAGTTTTCGTGATTTGAAATTTTCTCTTGCAACTTTGCAACTTTCTATGATTTTTCTCTTCAAAGGATCTTCAACCTAAAATCTACAATCATACATCAAAGAGAGAAAATTTTTGTTTGTTAGGGAATGGGGGTTTTCCTTGGTCAAACCCCATTTTGGTAATTAAACCTTGAAATGAAACAATGAAATAGCATGAATGAATGATGAATGAACAAATCAATGTAAAAACTCACCAAACCTTATTTGAAACCTTGGAACTTACAAATCTACAAACTAGCATAAAGTGGCCTCAATGGATGTAAATCTTGATCACAAAACTTGATATGAAACAATGCCATTGAATGCTTGATTAGATCTTGAAGACTACATCAACATATTAGCTCAACAACATGCATGATGCAATAAATCTTTGACATGATGAATGAATCTTGGTTGTTGCAATAATCTTCAATAATTTTGCTCGTGAATTCCTTAAAAATGCTCTTGAATTATCTTGAATTGCTCTTGTGAAAGTAATCTTGATTGCTTATAAAATTCTAGGATAAAACATATTGAAATAACCTTGTATTTATACATATCTTAACATTAATTCCCAAAATTTGAATATCACAAGCCGACATTGAATTATGGATTTGAAATCATTAAAATACCACCAAAAACATATTTAAAAGGGGGATCCTAGGTCTAAGTGAGGACCCATTCGCCATAGGGCGAATGGGTCCTAGGCCACTTACTTAGGACACACATTGCTTAGTGTTAAACATTATGTTAAATTAGGGTCCTAGGTCTAAGTGAGGACCCATTCGCCCTATGGAGAATTGGTCCTAGGTCACTTACCTAGGACACACATCTTCCAAAGTTAAGTCTTGTGTAATGGAATTTATGAATGTCGGGTTTTATCCCTCAAAAATTGCATTTAATTAGGCTTGGATTTGAATTAAAGGGGCTAGTTAAAGAAAATTAACCTCAATTAATTAATAAATCCCTAGATTAATGTGAAAGTGTAAAGGTACACCTTACAACATAAAAAATAAGACAATTAATTCCATTTAGTTTAAAAGGGCTCTAAACTTAATGTGAATATGAAAGACATATTACAACACTAAATTAAGGCATAATTAAGCTCATTTTATTATTAATTATTCCAAAATTAAGAGTGAAAAATGGATTCTTTTTTCTACACTACATTTTTCCCCCACTTTAGTGAGATTATGACCCCATGTCAACTCACACTAAAGTAGACATTCAAGACACTTATGTATGCAACAATGACACAGATACACAATCATACAACATCAAAGATCAGGAAGATTAAGCATAGATTATCCAATGCGATGTGGAACACATCTAAGATTTTGGTTTGTGCTCACCCTGAGGTAGCAGAACTTCAGGCTATCCACTAGGTGAGTCTTCCAATAAAGTAGCTTTAGGGAGAAAGTCATGCTAGGTCTATAGGCTCTCACCATACAATAATAAATTCATGCCTCTATGTCAGCTTCTCATCATACTAACCATACCAAAGCTATCCATCTAATAACTTCAATAAGGCGCTAGAAGGAAAGGCTCCACATGTAAGCAAGGTGTGTTATGCTAGGTGGGCTTGAATTTAGGGTTTGAGATTCACAAGGTTAGCAAGCTACATTATGCCAAACACATATGAACAATATATATAGGTTTTTGTTCAAAGGGATTTTGCTTAGTTCATGTAAGTTCTTCTTAGGGAACATCATACCTAATGTCTCCAATAGAGGAAAAGTCAAGAGTAAAAGATTCACAACTTAGGGAGTGCAGTGCATCACATCATCACCAAGAGGAAATTTTTACGCTAAGAAATATCATACTCTTGGAGGACATAAAACCCAATGAAACCACCAAGAAAAGGACACATCACAAGAAAAAAGAAAATCACACCATGAAACATGAGAAATTTTAAAAGATATTATCGATATATGCCCCCACTTTAAAGTGGTTGCTCACACCATTGTTGTGAGCAATTGCTTTAAAGTAGCCAATGTTCAATCCTAAGACATGAGAGTTTCCTCGAAAAGCCCTATGCCAAGTCATATGTTTCTAAAATAAAGTTATGCCATGAAAAATGAAGGAGGGTTTGCCCCTAAAATTACATAAGGGATCTATGGATTCAGGTTCAGTATATCTTTGCTATAATGTTGTTATAGAGCTTGAAAATATCATCATTCCCCAAATACTCATAGAACTTGAAGAATGACACAGAGAGTGAAAAAATAAATTTTTTTTGGGTCAAAATGGAAGAGACCTAAATGTCTCAATGAATTGCGTCATCCCCAAAGGAAAACAAAAGACAAGTGAAAAAAAAATGTTTACGACATAGAGAAGTGTATAGGAGTAAATTTTCTCCCTATGTGCAAATCCCCTTTTTTCCTTTACCCACCTTAGAAAACCAAGTTCGGAGGTTTAATTCCACCTAAGCCTGCTGCTTGCATCCCACTTGGCGCCAGTTTTGAGTGTCGTTGGAGGAATTTATGTTGGAGACGCCCGTGTGACATGCATACACCAATGTGACTTGCTTATATCCCTAGAAGATTCTTGTGGCTGAACCTACAGAGGTGTTACTCTTCTCATTGGAGGTGAAGTTGTAACGCCCCCTTCGGCTGACCAACCTGAATATGGCTATTTTTCTCCATCCTTCCTTCAAATTCATTCTTCCAGCTTGCATTCCAACTCTTGACCACATCAAGCTTCCATTTTGGTGCAGGAGCACCTAAATACATGATTGTAAAATTCCTTCAAGTATAGGTTGGTCTAGAAATAAGGGGGATAAATTGTTAAATAAGGTCTCAATGACCATTTTCAATGTATTGGAGGGCTTAATAGGTCAGTTAGGTGGTATTTGCAAAAATCAAGTTGATCAAGTTGTAATGGGATAGTGATTAAGGGAAAAAATTGGCAAAATTGTCATTTTAGAATCTAATTAAAGGGTGGTTATGGAAGTTGAACGCCCCAAGAGGTAGTTTTCAGGTGGTAGCATAATAAATTGTTGTAATATCTCGAAGGGGAGGCTGTTGAAGAAGTTTGGAATGAGTTTCTAATAAGAAATTTGCTGTTTTTTGTGTTTTCCATTAAGAAATTGCTGATCACGAGCATTGTACGACCTGTACGTATTGTTCCACACTCCAAGCATATAATGGATGGATAGATAATTGAATAAGCTTTCTTTTGGCGTTTGAATGGTGTTATTTCATTGAGAATCGAGTGAGATATCCTCATTTTACTGCCGGGTGGTCTGAAACCCCATGTTTTTTCTGTTTTCCTGAACTTTGCAAGCATTGTACGGATCTGTACCACCACCATATGCTCTGAGACTTATATAATATTGTAGGGGCATGAAATAGCTTTCATTTAAATCCAGTTAGAGGTTCTAATATTGAGTTTTGAGGGAGATCTCTTCATTTTTCTGGGACTGCCTGTTTCTAACTAATTTGAGGGTTTGATTGGTGTAAAAGTGATGTTATAGCCATTCCACCTACTGTCCAGCCCTGTAACTCGGTGGAATGACTTGTTTCATGGTATTTTACATGTACCAATGGTTTGGGAGACAGGAAATGCAACTTTTATGGTTTTAGGGTGATGCCCTAGGGTGTTTTCATGAGTTTCCATGAGAAATTGAGGAACTAAAGTAAGGTTTTGGAAAAATGTGATTGGAACTATATATGTGATAGTGTTTTGAGTTTTCTAAGGTCATTTTATGAAGGTGTGAGGCACTGGAATGTTGTGATTTGTCTTGGAACCCATATTTTCATTAAACCCTCCTCAAATTGGCTAAAAATGAGGTTTTGTGGTTTGGTTAGTTGGAGTAAGTTTCTCTCGAGGAAAACTATGTTTTTGGGAGTTTGAATACATTTTAATTTGCTGCCACCTCTGCATCAAATTCTTGCACTCTCACATTCACTTTCAAGCACTCACTTTCACTCACTCCAAGCATTTAAGCATTCCATTGCACAAAGCAACACTCCATCACTTTGGTAGAGCACATTTGGGACCACACCATTACAACAGAGGCTCAAGTAATCTCATTCCTCCCCCAAGAAACCTTGAGTGCTCTTGGTGGAGGTGGTAAGCTTCCCTCTCCTCTCCTCTATCACTTTGGTTGAGTAGCATAACACTGTTTTGTAGTGCTTATTTGCTCTTTACTATACTATTTATTTATCTCATTTCTTTGGTTGTCTATGGAGGTGGAAACACCTAAATGGGGGTTTGACTAAGGTAGGCCCCTATACAGCCACCCAAAATTTTACCTCCTTATGTGTGTTGGTGGAGGTGCTTTCAGAGAACCAACTGGCAAACGAGTTCCTTGGTGAGATTCTCCTTATTTTCCTCACTCTTGCATATTTTCTTTATAACATTAGAGAATATTTAATTTATCTAGTCGTATCATTCTGGCCCTTTAGTTAGTCAGCTGGGCCGTTAGTCATTGTAACAAGTTTGACCTTGTATCTATTGTTGTCTGGTCATATGGATGCCAACACACTTTAGAGATGCTAGCACACCGCACTATTGTCCAAAGACCACACTTTTGTCTTTGGGCAAAGAGCTCCCTAAGGCTCAGAGTTGAACCTAAAAACCGGCTCTCCAAACCCTCCTCAAAACTTAGGATTGTAGAGTGGTTGTAGGACTTCATTGTCCTCATAATTCTTATCCTCGAACCCTAAAATTTGCATTTGGATGATGTAAGTTAGGGAAACCTCTTGCATCTTGAACCTTTGTGAGATAGGGTCTTGCATGTAGTGGTCCCCCTCTCTTACATTTTTGGTGAACCTGATGTGCACTATTTTGGTTCTGTCCTTGTGATACTGATAGTTCCTTTCCTCATACTTTGGGAGTGTTGTAGGTGTGAGTGTTGTAAGGCTATCACTTTGAAACCTAACTTGCGACCCCTAGTTGGCATAGTTGGAAGGTTCCGAAGGTATTGCATGACGAAACCTTAATTGGGTCACCGTCTTATCTATCAACATTTAGGGATTCTGTGAAAGTGTTGTCTAGTGTGTGGAATGGCTTGCTTCTTGCACCAACCCATCCCCTCTGTAAAACCTGTTGATAGTGGTACTGGTATAACTTACACTTCATAGGACCTACCAATGGGCTTTAACAAGGAACTGTCTCCTCTTTACATTCCTGCACGGATCAACATAAACATCGTAGTTGTTGTTCTAGTTGACCCTACATCACAAGTGAACATAATAACAGAGGAGATTATGCTTATAAACTTCTTACACAAGGATGGGTATGATGCTCTTGTGAGCACCATCCGCACACATGATAGGATTTCCGTACCCCTTTTAGGTAGTATGTCTTGTCAGTCTTAGTTAGACCCAAGTCTATGAAACTCCTGTTTGACATCATCCTTGGGTCTAAACTCTTTAGGGTGAAATTGGGTATCCATCGGTTGGTGGAAATGAATATGGTGTCCTCCGTCATGCATAAATGTCTAAAATTTATCCATGAAGGCTCCATGCATGTAGTCCACGACACCGGTTATAGACCGTTGGTTGCACATGGTAGCTACTCCCTTGACCACTCTTGGCCTATGCCTATTGGTCCCCTTCTACCTAGGATGGACCTTCTACATCGAACATATCAAAACTATAGGAAGGGACGTCTAAGGATGAAAGTGAGATACCATCCCTCGCCTTATGCTATCTCACATAGGGCTTGCTTGAAGGCTGACAGCGATGTCGATAAGGCTCAAAAGAAGAAAGAAGAGAAGCAGTCTTGTGATCCTCCTTCTTCCTCTTCTTTTTCCCAGTCTGACACTTCTTCTCGCTTAGATATGGTACCATTAGGTTCTGCTCATTGTTTGCAGGAGAACCCTTCGGTGGCCACTTGGTGGAAGCCTAAGTGTCCCACATTCAAGCTCTTGTTCTGCCGATGGAGCCTAGACCTGTTTGGTATGATAGGAAGAAGGTCTCCTGAGGAGATTCATCTTTGTCTCAACCTTTGTGGCCTCCTACTACTCCTGCTCTTAAGGAAATGAGTGGAAAGAGGCTTGCTGCTGAGGCTCTCAAGCCGATTCCTCCTATCACTCCTCAACCTGTTCCTTCTGCTCCTATACAAGAACTTGTCCCTCTGCTGGAAATGGCTATGGTGGACATTCCTAAGTTTGAGCAGGAACCCTCTTCTCCCTCATAGCCTCCAACCTCTAACTCCAAGAGCTATAGAAACTTCCTTGCGCATGAATGCAAGCGCTAGCGAAAGGATCTCCTGGCTGAGCAGGCTACCTCACAAAGAAAGGAGGAGGAAATGCTCACCCTTGCTTCAAGACCTCCTATAGTGTCTTCTTCCTTCCTTCCTTCTGCTTCTCTTCAATCTGGTTTTGTACTACTCTCGGCTTTCGTTGCAAGCACAAATGCACCTAACCCTAAATGGGTATAGGTGTTCATTGCTCCTTTGGTGTAGCCACCTCTGTTGATGTCATTCTAGATATCCATCCTTTCTCGAAACCTATGGACATGATTAATACCTCAGTTGTGTCCACTACGGTTCTTTCTTCCTCTTCCTCTGCAACCCTAGCTTCATCTGTTGGGAGTTCATCTCCTCCAACAAAGAAAGAGGTGGAGGATGTTCCTTCTAGCAAAGGACATAAGAGGATCCCACCTTCTTCACAAGGTGGTCCTATGTTGACTTGTTCTATCCTAGTAACGGAACCAATCCTGGCTTCCTCTGAGTTCGTCACCACTTCTTAGTCACTTAGCAAGCTTAGTGGTGTACCTCGGGTGCAACTCATCCCATTTGCTGAACTAAGACATGGCGCTCCTGTCAGGTGCATGTTTAACTCCATGGATGAGGTTCTAGCCCTGTCGGCGATCTTTGTGAAACAGTTGACTTTGACTCCACAAGAGCTCGGTGGAGAGGACCTTGAGGGGCCCTCTTCCTTGGCCCTTGTTGCAGGAGGGCCAGATGCTCCTCCTCTTAACATACTGCCATTGCAGGCTCATCCTCCTTCCCCTTATGAGGATTTAGATTGGGAAGTGGATGACCCCTTGGCTGATCAATGTTAGGAGGAGGCCCCTTTTCTTGATCTTTTGTGTGTGTTATGTGATGTGTTATCCCGTGCTCGTGCTATGTGTGCCTAGATGACCCTCGTCACCCTTGTTGGTGCTTGGATATAGGCATGGTTTTTGTGTTGTAAACCTTCTTCTATTTGTATCATCATTCTTCCATGTTTGTGCTTGACTTTGGATAAATTGGGGATGATGCAAAGTGTTGGGGGCATTTAGGCTTCCCTTCCATGTTGAACCAATTTTTTATTTTTACTTTGTTTTTTGTGTATTCTTCTTGATCTGGTTGGGGATTGATGATCTTTCTCCTTACATTGCGATTACCTATTATTATATGAGCTCAGACAGATCTGACCCTACTAAACTAGATCCCCATATGCCCTTTGTTTGTATTTTTCTTTTCTCTTTTTCTTTCTCTTTATCTTTATCTCTTCTTTGCTTGAGTTTTCCCTTTCATGTGTGACAATGCCCTATCTTTAACATTTCAGTTTTTCAAAAAATGTATTCGTTGACAATGGATTTTTTCTTGAAAATCTGGGTAGGCCTTCCTTTGAAATCACATTCTCAACTTGGAACCCCAATGGAACATCTTTCCTTCATCATGGGTTTGCAAAGAAAGGACTTGAATACCTTCGCCGCGCGTGGGGGTATATTCTTCCTTTCAAATTCCTTGATGAAGTGAACATCTTTCAAAAGGATTCCTTAATGAAGGATTGATTCAGGAAGAAGAATATTTACTTATGGACTGTGCATCACTTGAGTGGACCCCCTATTCATGATGGATCCCCAAGGGACCCCCTTCGAAAGTTTCAAAACTGTTGACAGTCTGCACGACTGTCCATTTACTCACCCACGTGGCCACTTCTTGACTCTACAGAGTCCACTTTCTCAGGTTTCCTCCATGTGAGAGATCTTGGGAGATACCTCCCTACAAGACAGAGAACTTATAGGGTGCTTTCCTTTGAGCTTCCTCCATGCGAGAGATATTGGGGGTGGCTCCCTTGCAGGATTGAGAACTTGTGGGGCTCTTCTTTAGGTGTTCTTCATGCTTGAGTTTGTGGAGAATACCTTCCTTGTAGGACTGAGAGCCTGTGGAACACTTCTTTTGGTATTCTTCATGCTTGAGTTCATGGAGAATACCTTATCTATAGGATTTAGAGCCTATAGGGCACTTCTTTTAGTATTCTTCATGCTTGAGTTCATGGAGAATACCTTCCCTATAGGACAAAGAGCCTATAGGGCACTTCTTTCAGTATTCTTCATGCTTGAGTTCATGGAGAATACCTCCCCTATGGGACTAAGAGCCTATAGGGTGCATCTTTTGGTATTCTTCATGCTTGAGTTCATGGAGAATACCTTCCCTATGGGATTGAGAGCCTGTAGGGTGCTTCCTTTAGGTCTCCCCCATGCTAGAGTTTTTGGGGGACACCTTCCTTAAAGGACCGAGAACCTATAAGGCACTTTTCTTCTTCAACTTCATAGTTCTGAGCAGCTATGAAGCCCCTCCCTTTCCCTGACCTTCAGGTATGCCAGACCGAGTATTGCTTTCTTGAAGGTTCAGGTATACATTGCTAACCTTACACTCTTCTTGATCTACTTTACCGAGCACTCATTAGTATTCGTGCTCACTAAAGTGGGGGAAAAATGTACAGGAGTAAATTTGCATCCTATGTGCAAATCCATTTTTTTCCTTTACCCACCTTAAAAAACCAAGTTTAGAGGATTAATTTCACCTAATCCCATTTCTTGCATCCCACTTGGAACCTATTTTGAGTGTCAGTGGAAGCATTTCTGTTGGGGACGCCCGCATGGCGTGTAGACTTCTGCGCGACGCGCTTACGTCCCTAGCAAATTCTTGTGGCTGAACTTGCAAAGGCGTTACTCTTGTCATTGGAGGTGAAGTTGTAAAGCCCCCTTTGGTTGACCAACCTGAATATGGCCATTTTTCTCCATCCTTCCTTCAAATTCATTCTTACAACTTGCATTCCAACTCTTGTCCACATCAAGCTTCCATTCTTGCACTCTCACATTCACTTTCAAGAACTCACTTTCACTCACTCCAAGCATTCAAGCATTCCATTGTAGTAGGGGCTCGAGTACTCTCATTCCTCCCCCAAGTAGCCTTGAGTGCTCTTGGTGGAGATGGTAAGCTTCCCTCTCCTCTCCTCTATCACTTGGTTGAGTAGCATAACACTGTTTTGTAGTGCTTATTTGCACTTTGCTCTACTATTTCTTTATCTCATTTCTTTGGCTGTCTGTGGAGGTGGAAACACCTAAACGAGGGTTTGACTAAGGCAAAACCCTATATAGCCACCCAAAATTTTCCCTCCTTCTATGTGTAGGTGGACGTGCTTTCGGAGAACCAGTTGGCGAACAAGTTCCTTGGTGAGATTCTCCTTATTTTCGTCACTCTTTCATATTTGCTTTATAACATTAGAGAATATTTAATTTATCTAGTCGTATCATTCTGGTCCTTTAGTTAGTCAACTAGGCCATTAGTTTTTTTAACAAGTATGACCTTGTCTTTGCTATTGTCTGGCCATACAGATGCTAGCGCACTTTAGAGACACCAACCTACCACACTGTCATCCAAAGACCATGCTTCCATCTTCGGGTAGAGAGCTCCTTGAGGTGCAGAGTCGAACTTGAAAACCAGCTTGCCTAGCCCTCCTTGAAACTCAGGATTGCAGAGTGGTTGTAGGACTTCATAGTCCTCATCATTCTCATCCTCGTACCCTAAATATTGCATTTGGCTGAGGTAAGTTAGGGCAGCCTCTCACATCTTGACCCTCTATGACCTGGGGTCTTGCATGCGGTGGTGGGGCTCTTACAAGAAGAATGTAGATAAAAATAGAGGAATTCACAAGAGAGAGAGATACATCAAACAAAATAGTACGAGGGATCTCATTACACATGCAATCACATAAAGAAACATGAAAAAAGAAACAATGCAATTTAGACTAACTTAAGGCACATGCAAGTCAACCTATAGTAGGTTTCTCACATCCTAATCTCAATTGGTATATGTGGAAGGTGAAAAACTAGCCAAAAGGACAATGTCAAGTGCTGAACTAGGACACGCACCAAGTTAAACACTCTTGTAATGACGAAAAATGTATCCCTCTACATTTTCACACTTGTTTGGGCCCTCCATGTTAAATTAAGCTTAATATTGCCTTGATTTAGTGTTGTAATGTGTTTTACACATTCACATTAGGTCTTGGGCCCTTATAAACTAAGTGGACCTAGTTGTGCCTTATTTAGTGTGTTGTAAAGTGTACCTTTACACTTTCAAACTAATCTATTCTTTTATTAATTAATTGGGCTTTTCTATGCCTTATTTGGCATCATTTTTCATCTACAAGCCTTAATTAATGCATCTTTCTGAGATTAATCCCAACACTTACCAACATCCAATCATAATTCATGTGTTTTGAATTATATAGCCCATATTTAGTGATTTGGGACTCATACACCACCTAGGGTGTATGGGTCCCACCTAAGTATTGGGGCCCCAATCTGGATTTCACACTTATCTAAGCCTTTCTTGAAAAATGTGTCCCAATCTTAGCTTAATGGGACTCATATATACCCCAACTAGAAAATGAGTCCTTCTTAGCTTAGACCTAAATTAAATTCAAATTCTTGGTGGGATTTTATCTTCCTAGTTCTAATCTCAAATTGTAGTGTTGTAATTTTGAGAAATTTAGAATAAACAAGTATAAATATAAGGTTATTTCATTCATTTTTCTCCTAGCAACTTAAGTATTCATGCATTATAGAAAATTTGAGTTCACAAGAGAATTCAAGAGTCTTCAAGAGTTGATTATCAAGTGTTTTGGAGCATTATTCAAGTATCAAGCATCATGTCAAAGTCATCGTGCATCATGTTTGTGTTTGATCTAACATAATTTGTGATGTAGGGTTTCATGATTTAAGCAAGCATTCAACTCGAGATCTACAACATTCAGGAAAGAGTCAAGATCCACATTCATGCTAGCCATTTCATACATGTTTGCAACATCTTATTCAAGGGTTTTTGTGAGTTGCAACATCACATATTTTTTTATTCATCATTCCTCCTTTCTATTCCATTTCATTTCAAGGTTTGATTACCAAAATGGGGTTTGACCATGGTAAACCCCTTCCACTAACAAAACAACATTTTCCCCTCTCTTTAGTATGTGATTTGCATATCTAGGTTGAAGATACATTGAAGAGCAACATTGGAGAGAGGTTGTCAAGTTTACAAAGTTTCCAAAGTTGTCTCCTTGTTTACAAGATCATTAAAAAACCTCTATAGAGCAGAATTTGGCATTTTAGAACTGAAAATCAAGTTGAGAAGAAAGAGTAGAGATAGAAGAGTAGATTCAAACTTTGAATTTCTAAAAACGAAAATAGGACTAATACACCACTTTTGGTGTATGAACTTCCCATTATAGTCATTTTTCTAGTTTTAGGAGTTCTAGACTTGTCACTGCCAGATTTATGTTCTTACTCAAAAACCCTAATCTGGGACTAAATCACCCATCCTGGAATATGAGTCCCATTGTACATTAAATTCAACATTTTTAGCATTTCATGTCTTCATTCCAACTTCTATAGGTTTCCAAGTGCACCCCTCTAATTTCTCAAATTTTTGTTATGTTTTGCATGCATTTTTAGGTCATTTATTCAAGATTTACACATAATTAGGTTTTGTCATTAGATCTTGAATGTTACTTGTCTTTCCAAGCCCTAGCTTGGTGTTGAACCCCCTTTTAGTTCTTAATCACACCATAGGAAGCCCCTATTGCAAGATCTCTATCCCTCATTTCATCCTTGGACTAATATCTCTAGGGTTTTCTTGAGTGAAACTTGAAGGATATAGGTCTAGGTCCCTAAACCCTAGTTTGTGCTCCATCTCCTAAAAGCTGGGGCTACCTATTTTCATCATTTCATCTCCTTTTAGGAGAATTTTCATTTAAGCTCATAGAAGAGGAGAACAATGAATTCAACTCATTATGCACTTGTTCATCAATCTTTTTAATATGAATACCATCATCTAAATTAATCACAATGGGAGGTTGAATCAAAATATCCATAAAATTTTGTTCATGTTTTCATTGGGACAAGGGTGAAGAGACATCATGCCTTGTAGGAGATAAGTTTGGAATTTGATTTTCTATCTTGCTCTTTTCTTCTTTAGTGTGTAACATACTAGCAATAACAAGACGTCTACACCTACACTCTCTTCTCAATTTGTTGTCAATTTGTGATTGTCTAGGAGTGAGTTTTTCAACCATAGGTTTCTTTTGTTCCCTTAGGGGAGGAACAGAAGGAACCATGGGAGGTTGCTCAACCAATTTCTCTTTCATTTTGTAGACTTGTTTGATTTTAGGAGGGACAATGAGATTTTTTTGATTGTCTTGCGGTCTCTTATAGGAAATGGTAGGAGGATTTGTCATATGTTGCTCTTGGATATTTGGAAGGCCTTTTTGTTCAATCATGGTTTTGTCAAGGATGGGTGGCTTAATCACGGGTTGAGGCATATTTCTAAGGGATAATTTTGCTATGCACTTTTCCTTAAAATTTTGATATGATTTAAAAAAGAAGTCTTTGTGGGCTCTAATAGGTTCGATAGGCTCAGGCCAAAAGAAATCCAAGAAAAATTTCCCATAGGAAGACATAGGATTAAAGCCACTATGATGCACAATAAAGATCTCAATGCCAAAAGGAAATTTTAAACATTTATGCACAATTGATAAGATGTCATTCATGGAGCAAAGCCATGGATAGCCTAACTTCACACAAAATTGGTCCAACAATGGGATGTTGGTGAATGAGACATTTAATGTTTTTAGTCCAACCTTTAGAGGGAGATTTATTGAGCCAATTGTAGGGAAAGAAAAACCATTATGAATTTTTATCCATTCTTTCGGTCTTTCATATGTATCTTGATAGAGTTCATGCACAAAGATGAATTCTTTAGTAATCATATTCTCTACATAGATGGGATCAATTAATATGCCATTAGTAGGCTTGTCATTGATTCTTCCAACTATGTAAAGAGTGTTGGAATGTGTTGAGTATGATGCTGATTGATTGTTGTCATTGATGTCAACATATCTTGGTTGATTGATAGAGGTTTGGTTCTAATTCTTTGGTGATCCGGATTAGCGTAGTTCTAGATGTTGTGCTATAATGATCTATCCTTAGTCGTGTCTTTCCTAATCCCACTCTTTGTACAACATAATGAGATACACTCTTATGGGTCTGAACCGATCTGGCAGTTGGTTATCATGCTTTGACACATTGTTTGCATTGTAACGTGCATATCCTACTCTTTAGTTCTAGATATCAGGAAACATGTTGATTTGAGTGAGGAGGTTTAGTGTGGTCCACATTTCATTCCTCTCCACCGTGGGAATGATTTTACAGTGACCTAATTCAAAATTGTGTTTGGCCGACTACCTTATTCAAATTGTGTTTATCTGACTTAGGAGTTTATGGAAGCATGGAATGGTATAAGTAAGATATGATTCTATTCGATGAAAGAAAGTGTGATGAATGTGAATCTAAAAATCCAAAAATTGTGAAGTGTGTGAAAGTATACTACCAGAGGCAACAAATAGTGAGATTCTATCTGGTGTCATTGTTGGTGACAGTTATTTCATCGATGGATTTCCTTTCATCATTCTTCTCGCAATGATCTATTTTCTATTGGCAGTGAGCTGTTTTCTATTGGTAGTGAGCCATTTTCTTTTGGTAGTGAGCCTTTCTCTTTTGGAAGTGAGCCTTTTTATCTTTGGCTGTAATAGTTGGGAAGTGAGCCCATCGACAGTGAGCCTTACTAGTAGTGAGGAACTTTGGCAGTGAGTCCTTGTAAAAATCGCCTTAACCAGTGTCACCTTAGTTGGTGTTCTATAATTGAGAATTATCATTCTCCATGGTTTTTCCCTTCTTGGGTTTCCATGTAAATTATGGTGTTCTTTGTGCATGGTGTTATTTTGTGCTTTCATGTTCATATTTGCTGGATTAATATCTGATTGATTTAATTTTTCTCTGGATTAATTAAAGTCAAGAAAATTGTTTTATAATAACTAATTCACTTCCCTCTCAGTTATCTAGACTGTTCAACAATTAGTATCCAAGCTTTGGTTCCTTGAAGAAGAGCTTAACTACTTGGGGTAGATTCGATGGCGCACAAACTGACAATTCCTGTATTTGATGGATTCGACTACAGTTTATGGAAAGTGCAGATGAGAGGTTACTTGATCTCTCTAGGCTACAAGACTTGGAAAACTATTGAGAAAAAATATGTTGAACCAACAAAAGGTGTTTCTACTGCGAATGCTATTTTAGCCTATGAAGAGAATGAAAAAGAAAGGTATGCAATATTTAGTGGTTTGTCTAAGATTGAGCTAACAAAAGTTATTTCATTGGGAACTTATTATGAAGTTTGGGAAAAGTTAAAAGAAATCTATGAAGGAAATGATAGAATCAAATTATCAAAAAAGTTGATAGCTAAGCACAGATATGAAAACTTGAGGATAGAAGAAGGTGAGAATATAGCAAGCTACTTTTAGAGAGTTGATAGTGCAATAAATGAAGTCAAAAATCAAGGAGGCACTTTGATAGATGAATATGCAATGAAGAAGATTCTGATTTCCCTACTACCAAAGAGCTACAATGAAAAGATATTAGCTATTGAGGAAGTTTATGATCCAAAGAAATCCACCAGAGAGCAACTATTTGAAATCTTGACTGCATTTGAGATGAGGAAATTTGGAAAGGAAAAGGAGAAATATGAAACAACCTTCAAAACCACAAAGATAGAAGAAGATCCAGATAGTGAAAGTTCAAATGAGTTGGAAGAAAACTTCACAAGGAAACTGAAGAACGGTACCAACAAGTACAAAGGTATGTTACCTCTTAAATGTTTTAGATGTGGAAAGATTGGTCATTTAGCAAACCAAGTTTCCAGAGAAAGGTACAAGGAAAAAGTTTAAAAAGATCAATAAGAAGGCCTATTATGTTAATGAGAATGCCGACATTTTAGATGATGAATTAGATCATGAGGATTGTTTGTATTTGGTGGAAAAGGATGAACCTAGATTTGATATCTCTAATATTTGTTTGAAATATAATAATAACATTGAAGTTGCATTATTTGTTAAAAGAAACAGAGATGAATGATTGATTGATAGTGGATGTTCGAATCATATGACCGGTGATAAAAGTAAGTTTGTGAAGCTTGAGAAATATGATGGAGGTTCTGTCAGATTTGGAGATGATAAAATAGCAGAGATTGTTGGAATTGGTTCTATTACCTTTGATGAAAAACATAACACTAACAATGTCTACTATGTGAATGGTTTATATCATAATCTTGTGAGTGTTGGACAAATGTGCAAAAATAGCTATAATGTGGTATTTCAGGACGATGGTTGTGAGATCCAAAAATATTATTGCAGTTGGAAAAAGAACAAGTGGGAATATGTATGAACTAGAAGGAGCTATAAAGAAATGCTTATTATCTCAATTCAATGACAGCTGGCTCTGGATTTGGAGGATATGCCACATCAACTTCAACAATTTGGTAAGGATAAGTTCAACAAGAGTAGTTAGAGATTTTCCAAGACTAACCAAACCAAACAATATTATCTACAAAGGATTCTAAGAAGGAAAGTAGACCAGAGAAATGTTCTGAAGAAAAGAAGAATCATCTACTGGTTTGTTGGACCTTGTACACACTGACCTATGTGGTACGACCAAACCAAGAAGCTTACAAGGTGAAATATTTCATTCTTTTAATATATGATTATTCCATATTAACCTAGGTTGCATTTTTAAGAGAAAAATTATAGGCTTTAGAAAAATTCAAGATCTTCAAGGAATGAGTGAGAATGAAGTTGACATAAGAATCAAGTGTTTAAGATCTTATAGAGGAGGAGAGTTTACTTATGATGAATTCAACAAATTATGTGAAATGCATGGCATCAAAAAACATATATTTTCCCCTAGAACACCACAATAGAATGGTGTAGTGGAAAAAATGAACTAGATAGTTCAAGAAGCAACTAGAACAATGATCATGGAAGCAAGTTTACCATAGGTCTACTAGAGAGAAGTGATACACACAATAGTATACATTCTTACCAGAGTACTATTCAGGAGGAAATATGGAAAGAATTCATATGAGCTATGGCATGGAAGGGCTCCCACAATAAAATTCACTTCAAAATTTTTGGAAGAAAATGCTACATCCAGATAGATGAGGACAATATTGGAAAGTTTGACTGTAGATCTGATGAAGACATATTTTTGGGTTACTCTACAAGAAGCAAAGCGTATTGGTGTTACAACAAGAGACTGAACAAGATAGTTGAAAGTGTGAATGTGAAAGTAGGTGAAGATGTTCAAAGAAATCCTGAAAAGGATATAGAATATGAATCAGATGACTTAGAGGAAAAATAAGAAAAGGATAAGAAAGAAGAAGAAGAGACAAAGGAGGCTTCGACAACTACAACTAAAAACCCAAGGTATGTACAAAAAAGTCAGAAAATCAGATTATTGGAGATAAGAATAAGGGAATCACCACAAGAAGCAAAGCAGCTCAAGAGAAAGTATTATTGTGTCTACTCTTGGAAATTAAGCCAAAGACTGTGGAAGAAGCATGCGATGATCAGAATTGGGTGAAGGAAATGAAAGAAGAGCTTGATCAGATAGAGAAAAATCATACTTGGGAACTTGTACCCAAACTGACAGACGAAAATGTAACTGGAACAAAATGGGTATTCTGAAACAAGCTAGATGAAAATGGAAAGGTAATGAGAAACAAGGAAATATTAGTTTGCAAATGTTACACTCAAATTGAAGGTATTGATTTTGAAGAGACATATGCTCTTGTTGCCCAGATGGAAGTGATCTAGATATTCTTAACTTTTGCAACTTTTAAGGATTTCAAAGTCTATCAAATGGATGTAAAATCTACATTCTTGAATGGAGAACTAAAGGAAGAAGTCTACATTGTGCAACCAGAGGGATTTAATTCTAGAAGGAATTCAGATGATTTTGTAGGTTGAAGAAATCTCTATACAAATTGAAGCAGACACCTAGAGCCTAGTATGACAGATTAGACAAGTACTTGATTGGACACAGATTTCAAAAGGGATTTGTTGACAGTAATTTATACTACAAAATTCATTCAGATCAAATGTTGATTGTTGTGGTTTATGCTGATGACATAATTTTTGGAGGAAGTGATGATATGTGTAGAAAAATTGTAGATGAAATGCACAAGGAATTCAAAATGTCTATGATAGATGAGTTAAATTTCTTCCTTTGACTACAAGTAAATCATAATAGAAAAGGAATTTCCATTTCTCAATCCAAGTATACCAAATAATTATTGAAGAATTTTACATTGGAGAATTCCAAACCGGTTTGTACACCTATTGTTACCAGATGTAAGTTGACAAAAGAAGATGATTCATCAAAATTTGATGCAAGTATGTACATGCCAATGATTGGAGGATTGTTATACTTGACTGCTACTAGACCAAAAATTATGTTTATTGTTTGTTTAGTAGCTTGATTTCAACAAGAACCAAAGGAATCACATGTTGTAGTAAAAAGAATCTTTAGATATTTGAAGGGTACAAAAGATATGGGGTTATGGTATCCAAAGGACTAAGACTTCACTTTGACAACTTATACTAATGCTGATTGGGCCAGATGTGTTGATAATAGGTAGAGCACAAGTGGTGAAGCTTATTTCCTTGGCTCCCAGTTGGTTGCTTGGTCAAGTAAGAAACAAGATTTTGTATCTTTATCTACTGCTGAAGCTAAATACTTGTAGCATCCTCATGTTGCACTCAGATACTATGGATGAAACAAATGCTGAAGGAAATTGGCATATCATTTGATGAACCGGTCTCAATTATGTGTGATAATACCAATGCAATAAACATTTCCAAAAATTCAGTACAACACTCCAAAATGAAACATATATCCATTAGATATCATTTCTTGAGGGAGAAGGTTTTGGAAAATGGGGTAAAACTTGAATATGTACCGACAAAAGAGTAGATTGCAGACATTTTCACAAAACCGTTGAGCAAAGATACTTTTGAGTATCTTTGGCAGAAGTTAGGGGTTTCCCCCCTCATAGTCTACAATAATATGCACTAGGGTGTGAGTTGGTCTAGGGTATTTCATGCTCACTCTCATCTGGATCGATGCTTGGTGGCTTCCTTATAGGGGAAGCATGGAGTTTTTCAGGGGAGTTTTTCCCTTTGTCTTTGATGTCAAAGGAGGGAGAAGAAAAGAAGACAAGAAGGTCCTTGGTGCTAACATTGCATTGTTTGGTTTGTTATTGATGAATGTTGCCATCAATGAAAAAGGGGGAGATTGTTTGAATGTGTTGAGTACAATGTTGATTGATCGTTGTCATTAATGGTTGTCATTGATGTCAACATATCTTGGTTGATTGACAGAGGTTCAGTTCTAATGAGCTTTGGTGATCCAGATTGGCGTGGTTCTGGATGTTGTGCTATAATGATCTATCCTTGGTTGTGTCTTTCTTGATCCCACTCTTTGTACATCATAATGAGATACACTCTTATGGGTCCAAACTGATTTGGTAGTTGGTTATGGTGCTCTGACACATTGTTTGCATTGTAATGTTTATATCCTACTCTTTGGTTTCATATATCATGTAGCATGTTGATTTGAGCAAGGAGGTTTAGTGTGGTCCACATTTCATTCCTATCCACTGTGGAAAGGATTTTGTGGTGACCTAATTCAAAATTTTGTTTGGTCAACTACCTAATTCAAATTGTGTTTGGTCGACTTAGGAGTTTATGGAAGCATGTAATGGTATAAGCAAGAGATGATTATGTTCAATGAAAGCAAGTGTGATGAATGCAAATCTAAAATTCCAGACATTGTGAAGTGTGCGAAAGTATACTACCAGAGGCAACAAATAGTGAGATTCTATTTGGTGTCATTGTTGGTGATAGTTATTTCAGTAGTGGATTCCCTTTCATCATTCTTCTGGAAGTGAGTTGTTTTTTGTTGGCAGTGAGCCTTTCTCTTTTGGCAGTGAGCCTTTTTATATTTGGCTGTAATAGTTGGGAAGTGAGCCTTACCTATAGTGAGCAACTTTGGCAATGATCCCTTGTAAAAATCACCTTAGCTGATGTTCTATAATTGAGAATTATCATTCTCCGTCATTTTTCCCTTCTTGGGTTTCCATGTAAATTCTGGTATTCTTTATGCATGGTGTTGTTTTGTGCTTTCATGTTCATATTTGTTGGATTTTAATATCTAATTGATTTAATTTTGCTCTGGATTAATTAAAGTAAATTGTTTTATAATAACTGATTCACCCTCCCTCTCAGTTATTTGGACTGTTCAACAAAGAGGACCATCAGGTACATGTTTGATTATGTCATTTTGTGAGAAAACAATATCAAGGGGCATTTTGGTTTTTCCCTTAAAAGTTTTAGCTTCAATAAATGAAACCATTCTAATAATTTATTCAGGTCATGTTATCTTTTGTGTTTTCATCATCTGTGTCAACATTCATCACATCATTCTTTGTTTCACTAGCTTTGAGAAATGAAATAGTGTGTTTTGGCATGGGATTTGTAAAGATTTGTAAGTTTTGGTTAGGAGCTATGGACTTATTACCTTAATCATTCACACCTCCAATTTGAAGTTCATTAGAATCAATGAGGTCTTGCACAAGATGTTTAAGAAACTTACAATATTCTGTATCATGTCCATTTTTTTGGTGGTAATGGAAATAAGAATTTGATATATAGTTTAAGGGTAATGGTTTATTAGGATTAGGAGCTCTGACAGGAGGTAAGGAAATCATATTCTTGTTCACGAGATGCAACATGATATTATGAAGGGTATCAGGTAGAGGGGTAAATTTTATTTTGCTGTCCTCAAAGGAAAAATCATTTGTCATATTTATGGAAGCCACTTGGTTATCAACTTGTTGATTTGGTTGAGGGGAATTAATTTGTAAAAAGCCCCTATTTTTTTTCTTGAAAGGTTGATAACTATTTTGAGGTGTGGGTTTAGACTTTTCAGGATGGCTAGGTGGATTCTTTACATCACAAATACTAACCAAATTCTAATAATCACAAAGGGTTGTACATAACTATGTGAAGGAGAGAAGTATCATCATCTCAAGCTTCATTTGAATTTTATCTTGCAAGTTGGAAATAAACATTCTTTTAAGGTCAACATCAGGAATCTTTATGTTTACTTGTGAATAAAGCATTTGATATCATGCTATGAAATTAGTGACTTTCTAATCATCCTTTTGGTTACATTTCATCAAGTCAACTAAAGTCATCTTGGGAACCATATGAATTTGGAAGTGGTTGTAAAAGGCATCAATAAGTTCACTAAAGGAATGAATCAAAGTATTTAGTAAAGAGAAAAACAAAGCTGTATCTTTCAAGGATCAAGGGAAGAGTTTAGCCAAGAGTTTGTCTTCAAAAATGAAATCACTACATAAGGTCGTGTAAGTGGAAAAATGGCTAACAAGATCTCCTTTCCCACCATATTTCTCAAATCTAGGAATCTCTATACCTTGTGGCATTTGTGTTCTCAATATCTCCAAGGATAAAGAATTTGTTTTGATATATTGTGAAGGTTGTCCATTGTTATTTTGATTTGTTGTTGAAGGGATACCATGTTTTGCAAAAGTATGTTAATGATGGGATCATTGTTGGTACTGTAAGATGGAGGGGAACAAGGTGGAGTGGTGTATATATGTAGAGAGCAAGTGAATTGTAGGTTTTTAAGATGAGATGATTGAGGAGATATGAGATTTGAATGCATAAAGCTAAAAGGATTCCTTGTGGAAATACCTAAGGAATTGCTGGCATTGCTAGCATGCTGAATAGTTGTGGTAACATAGTTACTAGTGTATGTAGGGATAGAGATGGGAATTGTAGAAGGAGAAATTGAAGTTCCACCTTGG